>NQLW01000064.1:1148527-1167172 GCA_002312845.1 Kalanchoe fedtschenkoi | reverse complement strand
ATTACTATGATTATCAGAAAAACGTCTGAGCACACCGTTAAGAATGATATTTCAAACGGCTCATACAGTCCATGCAACCATAGAGTAGAGACAATGACCAGGACAAATGAAACCTGTTGCTTTCTCCACAATCGAACATCAGCTGCTAATGGGAAGAAATGACACTACAGCTTAAAATAAACTTGACACGAAATATATATTTAGTTTTTTTTTTCCAGACACATTTAGAAGATTAAAATACCAACCAAAGTAAATAGAATAGTCAGTTCCCAGAACTTCTGAAGTTTGAGAATATGATACTCAAACACAAGAAGGATTACTATGCTTTCAATTGGTGTCTGCTTCCTATAGGATGAATAAACTAGACTTACAAAACTTAGGCTGTGTTTGGTTTAGGGAAAATTTGAGATAAATGAAAATTTGAGGGAAAATGAGATGAAATTCCTTATTTGGTTTAAAAAAAATTGGAGATGGAAAACTAAATGAAAAGTTAGATGAAAAATTTGAAGAAAAATTTGCTTAATTTAAAGAATGTTTTAGTGCTTTCTACAAAAATTTTCACTCCAAACCAAAAAAGGTGAAAATAAAATAAATTTTAGGAGGAATTCATTTTCTTTCGTATTTTCCTTTCCTTCTATTCCTCAAACCAAACACAGGCTTACTGTATCTCTTTTCGGAGGATATTTAAAAGAAAAGATACTAAGGCTGTGTTTGGTTTAGCGAAAATATGGAGGAAAGAAGTATGAGAGGGAAAGTAAGCTCCCAATGGAATCTATCATATTTTCCTCTTGTTTGGTTAGGAGTGGAAATTTTTAGAGAAAATGTTAAAATACTCCTTGATGTAAACAAATTCTCCTTTCTATTTCCGTCTAATTTTTCATTCAATTTTACACCTCAAACTTTCCCACATCCAAATAAAGAATTTGGTCCAATTTTCTCACAAATTTTCCAGTCCCTTAAATTTTCCCTAAACCAAACACAGCCCGAAAAAACAATGGTGCAGGGAATGAGAAAGTCTGAACTCCACTGGTTACGCCCCCAACTCACACCTGAAAGGCCCAGAAAGAGATATACATTATACAGCACACGAACTATCAGTGTGGGAGCTATCAGCTAAGTAGATGGAATTGGGGCCTTTCGCATGCTAACCATTTCAAATGCTAACTATGATGTAGATTTGTTGGATTCAATAAATGAGAATCCAGCTATATATAGCTATATATAAGGATCACTTATTAGCTTCACATTTGAATAATAACACCATGCTCAACATATGATTATCCGTAAAAAAAAAAAACCAGTAAATTTATGAAGGAAATTGAGACCTTCACCTCCTCCCATAATATGACGGACCGAAGAGCGGCGATCGAGCAACCGGTAGGCGTTGGAGGCGGAGGAAGAAGCGGTGGTGACTTGTGGAGGTGTCTCTCCTGCCGCCTCTCTCGTCACATGAATCCGATTTATCATCCATACAAGTCGCCGGCATCATCATCAGCAGCAGCAGCAGCTGACCTAAACTCTCAATTGAATCGCCTGCGCAAAATGTGCCCAATAGAATAAACATGTCAAATTCAAGAAATTCGATGACGATGAAATTCTCATCAGAAAATATTAAAAATAAATACATTTAGTTAAAATTTCAAAATTTTCAAAAAATTTTCTCTCTATATTTTTTTTAGATGAAATACAAATTTTATATTCTCTACATTCTTATTTTCTAAAATAAAAAAATGATGGAAATGAAAAATGAATTTTTCATAAATCATATTACATTTTATTTTATGTTTGGCGAGCCATAAAAATAATTTTTAAAACTACCAATTCATATTTAAAACAAATAAAATTCAATTTCAAACTCTAAACTAATTTTCTTTTTCTCCAATCTGACTAAATCAAATATTCTTTTTCTTTCTCCTTCATTTTTCTTTCTCATTTCTCCCAAATAAAATGGAATTTAAATCTCTGTTTACTTTTAAAAAAGATGAAAATTAAAATAAGTTGAAAAACGAATTTCATCAGTTTTTTCTCACGATTTGTTATATGTGAAAACTTCAACAAATTTAACAAAAACTTTTTATTTTGCAACTAATTTATTTTTTCATTCATAAAATAAATTTACTTTTCACAAACATAAATTAATTTCATTTCATTTTCTTAATATTTAGTTAAAGATGAAAATTTGTAAAAAAGGTTTTAAATAAGATTTTTATAATAAATTTTCATCTAATTGTCTATTCCATTCAAGCAATCGTATGTTGTGGCTTAACGAAACGATGTCGTTCGTTCGATTTGGTGATTTCTACTCTCTCCCGATGGATATAAGGCTGAGGACCAAGGATCCAGTTTTGATCCCCGGTCGATCTCCGATTCCCCCAAATTTCAAGCTCTGAATTATTATTTATTTTATCGAATTTTCGTCTTCCGATTCTTCTCACGCAAGGTAATCTCCCAAATCGATTTTTTTCTTCTTCTTCTGGCGGATGATGCATTCTGCTTAGGTGATTGATGAATATGAGTTGTGTTCTTGAGAGTGGTCCAGTTGAACAAATCTGGGTAGAATTCGTTGCTTCTGCTGCGCTCTTGCTTGACCATGCTTGCAATTTTCAACAGTTAGGCGTTTGTTTTGCAGTAATTTATAATTTTTTATGTGAGTAATTAGGGCATGGTATTTGCTGCTGCCACACCTCTGCAACTGAAATATGATGGACAAGGTATTGGCACCAGTCAGTTATACTCAAGTGAATGCGTTTGACAGTTCATATCAGAGTTTGATGTATAATGTGAATGCATACAGATGCAGCTGTAGTTTGACTCTTTCGTTCTACTAAGTATTCAGGAGTCAGTCTCTGGGTTTTTATTAAGTATTCGCATGCAGATGTGCTGGTGATTTGATGTTCAGAAGGGTGCTATCTGCCTTTTTCTAGTAGAGTAAGGCTGGAATGAAGTGTCCATCAGTGGCCAGTTTATGGCCGTTAGATTCCCCGATTCATCAGAAAGTTACAGCCACTGCGGTACTGAACAACCCCCAAACACTATACACTGGTGGATCCGATGGCTCCATCATCTGGTGGAATATTGACGACTCCAACCAGGTGACCATCTTCTTTTTGTTTATTACCCGTTTTCTTTCCCCTGATTGTTTGCAGTGAACTTTCTCATTCAAAGCATGTCTTCTCACTCACAAACCAAAATAGAGTTCTCTTGATTATTACAGGAAATTATACCTGTGGCTCTGTTGTGCGGACATGCTGCACGTATAACAAGCCTTGAGGTATGCTCTCCAGTAGCGCATTATGATTCTGATGGATTGTCTGATAAAGTAGCAATATCTCCCACTACTGATTATGGGGCACTTATAAGTGCAAGTACAGATGGTGTTTTGTGCGTATGGAGCAGAAGCAGTGGACATTGTAGACGTAGACGGAGTTTACCTCCATCCGCTGGGATTCCCTCTGTGGTTCGTGTAACACCATGGGACCACAGATATGTATGTGTTGCATGTCATTTTATCAACGCCGACGTACTGCAAGAACACCAAAACAGTGACGTCAAGGGTGATGAGTATTCATCAGGTTCAAGGGAACAGTGTCTATCTCGGCAAACCTCAAAGTGTGCTATACTAGTTGTTGATACATGTACTCTTACAGTTGTTCATACCATTTTTGACGGGACTTTATCTATCGGGCTATTTAGGTTCGTGGTAGTTGTTACCACTGAGCAGGAAAATGGAAGTCATTCTGTGGTTCTCGTAGATACTTGTGGAAATGCTCAGTCCCTTCCAATATTCTTGGATTCCCAATCCCAACCTGAGGGGGAAGAAAGCAAGGGTTTGCTTGCTGGCTATGAT
Organism: Kalanchoe fedtschenkoi; assembly: GCA_002312845.1. Lineage (NCBI taxonomy): Eukaryota > Viridiplantae > Streptophyta > Magnoliopsida > Saxifragales > Crassulaceae > Kalanchoe > Kalanchoe fedtschenkoi. The sequence goes on along the minus strand of NQLW01000064.1, from coordinate 1,163,325 downwards.
GCAGATGTGACTCAATGGACTGATGGCTCAAGTACAGAAAGAGAAGTTGTCTCGATCGCTACCTGTGGACCAGTTTTAGGTTTGATTTTCAGTGATTGTTGCATATTTAAGTCGGTAGACAGTGGTTACATATTTGGACAGATTTGCTTCACGGATGATTTCTTTCACCTCGGAGGTGTGTCTGACGAACCTCACATTGTAGGGGGCATGTTTCTTGACAATGAAATGATGTTAGGTATAGCTCCGACAACTTGTAAATTGCAGGACTTGAAATTGTGCGTATGGAACAGCAGAGGGTTGGCTGTTGTTTATACATTAAGCATCCGGGACGATCAATTCGATTTCAAGCCTCTATGCCACATTCCTGTCATCCCTCAGCATGAAGACCTTCAGTGCCGCTTTTATATTAATCAGTTGAACCACTGTCTTCTGCGTGTGGAATCATTCAGTGTTTGCTCTGAAGGAGAGTCACTTGGGATTCCTCGTGTTACACTCTGGTCGGGGGATCAACAAGAAGCTTATGACCGGGTCTTCTGTCGACCTTGTAAAATTGTTGGAGTGGGCACTTTAAGCCATACTGTGGAAAATGCCGTTGAGGGCTCAAGCATCATTGCTACCTTAGAATCAACTAGTAATCTTCCTAGGCTGGCCTCTCATGTGACTTCTTATTCGCTTCCGGACGTTCATAAAAGCCGTCTCACACATAATGAACGGGCTGTTACCTCGTCAATAGTTGTTTCTGGAAGCCTTCCTACTCCTTATGCGGTTGTATACGGGCTGTATAGCGGTGACATAGAGGTCATAACTCTTGGTTTTCCCATTCAAGAACTCGACGATCTTTCTAAATGTCCCCAACATGAACTAAATTCTTCTAGCCATTTGAAGTTGCTCTCCGGCCATTCTGGTGCTGTGTTGTGTTTAGCAGCTCATACAAAGGAATCTACTTCACTGGGACAGGGCCCTCAACGAGTTTTAATATCCGGAGGTATGGATTGTACAGTCCGCATATGGAATCTTGAAGCTGGTAATCTCATTAGAGTGATGCACCACCATGTAGCATCTGTTCGTCAAATTGTCCTTCCTCCACTTAACACTCCACACCCTTGGTGTGACTGTTTAATATCTTTGGCAGAAGACAGTTGTGCTGCCCTTGTCTCTCTGGAGACTAGGCAAGTGGAAAGAATGTTTCATGGACACTATAGCTATCCTTCAAAAGTTATTTGGAACGGTTCAAAAGGTTATGTTGCAATTTTATGCCAGATTAATGCAGGAGTAGCTGATCCACGTGATCTTTTGTTTATCTGGGATGTAATTACTGGTAGCAAAGATCGAGTGCTTCGCGGGGCAGCTTCACAAGCTATGTTTGATCATTTCTGCAGAAGCTTACATTATGGGTATGGTACTTCAACAGTCGAAAATACCTCAGTCTCTTCTTTACATTCAAAAACTGTGACAAACGGGGCCAATGCATCAGTTTTCGCTACGGATGCAAAAAAAATAAAAGAAGTTTATGCTCCGGTTGAAATCTCAGAAGCATCAACTCCAAGTCACCAATCGGGCAATCTAAGCAGAGTGCAGCTTTTTAAATCTTGTAGCCCATATCCGGGAATCACTAGCATTATCTTTGATTTTACACCATTATTGTCGTGTTCTATGCTTGAATGTGTTGGCGACCAATTTAATAAACACACTCATATTCAAATGGAACATGGCAGAGTGCAACCAGTTCCCAGTGAAGGGAGTATTTGTGAGCCAATGTCTGGCAGTTCTGTAGAAAAAGATAATTGCGTTGCACAAATCCAGATTGGAATTCTCAGAATTGGTTTATCCTTTTTGCACCTTTGGGATGTAGATCAAGAACTTGATGCGATGCTCGTTAATGAACTGAAATTAGAGAGAGTGGAGAACTTTCATGTTGCCTCGGGCTTGGAAGGAGACATGGGTTCATTAACTTTGACATTCCACGGAGTTAATGCTAACCTTGAGGTACTCTACTTGAATCCTAATAGTGTATCCCCTTATGATTCATTTGCTATTGTAAGGAACTAAAAGCTGAATTTTTTATCAGTTGTGGAAGACATCGTCAGAGTTCAGTGCAATGAGATCTCTGACAATAGTGTCCCTAGCGTTGTTTATGATAGCGTTATCCCATTCTAGTTCAGCTTCATGCAGGTACAGCAGTTGTTTATTTGCAAACAAGATGCATCTGTTGCAGCCTACTTATTTCATACTACCCTCTGGGAAAAGAATTTTTTATTTTAGGAAAATAGATTATATAATAATGGTTTGTTCGTGAGGGTAAAGGGGTGTTTGTATTTCTCATTGTTATTCACAATATATATGTGGAGCACAAGGCCTCAGTGGTTTCATAAATACTCGAAAGTAATATGCTTGTTCTTCTTTCAGTACATTAGCAGCATTCTACACACGGAATTTAGTGGATAAAATACCAGCAGTAAGACCACCTTTACTCCAGGTCAGATACAATGCTATCAATTCTTGCGGTTTAATCTGTTTGTTTTCCCCTTGGCATTTGTATTAATCCTCATGGAGCTGTGGACATAGCTATTCTTATGTCTCAGTTTTGGTTAAGTTGTACCATGCTTATTCATTGCTTTATCATTTAAAATCCAGATCCCATATTTAGCTTAATGCTTCTAAGAAATATGCCTTTTGTAGTGTTTCACACGTAGTTTGCCCTTGTCATCCGACAGTGAACAAACTTGGGTTTTAGCTTTGTTTTTGTGATCAAATGGCAGTGTTGAGGAGACTTAGAGTGTGTTCTTTCTGAAGTAAATCGAGCCAAAATAACTGAGCTGAATTGAACTAAAATCAAGATTTTTGCTAGACAAAAGGGGCTGAACTGAAAGTAATTTAAATAAAAAACTAAATTTAAAATTTATTTTACAGTAGCAAGGACACACCCTAGAAATCAGCTGAACTGAAATTACAAATTAATCTCAATTTAATCCCGAAAGAGCCCACCCTGAGTTTATCAATAAAAAGAGGCATTTTTATATTCTGAACCATTATTTCTTACCATGTTCCTTTTTTGTGCTTGATTTTTTATTACAGCTGCTTGTCACATTCTGGCAAGACAAAAGTGAGCACGTTAGAATGGCTGCTCGTACCTTGTTTCACTGTGCTGCTTCCAGGGCTATCCCAGCTCCCCTCTGCAGGAAAAGTATCTCTCTGAAAGAACCAAATGTAAACATCGACAATGTAACAGGAGACACCCAACACACTCTTCTTAGCTCTGAGGAGACATCTACCTCAGTGATCCCTGACCAGGCCCCAGGGAGGACAACAAGCTTATTATCTCAAGTTGATGAACCTTATATCCTTAATTGGCTAGAATCATTTGAAGTTCAAGACTGGACTACATGTGTTGGGGGTACAAGTCAAGATGAAATGACTTCTCGTATCATTGTCGCTGCAGCATTAGCGATTTGGTACCCTAGTTTGGTAAAGGCAAGTCTTGCAATGCTAGTTGTTCACCCATTGATGAAGGTTGTCATGGCTATGAATGATAAATATAGCTCTACAGCGGCAGAGCTTCTCGCAGAAGGTATGGAGAGTACATGGAAGCATTGCATAGTTTCTGAGATACCTAACTTGATTGAGGATATATTCTTCCAGATTGAATGTGTCAATGGTGCATCTGGTTCCTCATCAGCTGAGTCTGTAACAGTATCCGTTACCTTTAAAAAGACATTGGTTGAAGTTCTTCTTCCATGTGTGGCTATGGCTGATGTTCCTGGGTTTCTTACTGTAATAGAGAGCCAAATATGGTCCACTTCTTCTGATTCACCTGTCCATTCAGTGTCATTGATGACTCTGGTCAGGGCAATGCGTGCTTCTCCAAGAAACTTCGTCACGCACCTTGATAAGGTTTGTATAAGTGATTAATTGAGCAACAGATTCTGAATTATTTAATTTTTATAGATCAGGTGAAAACTTGACAACCATGACATAGAGTTCATCTCAGTCATTTTAAAATATGGAACCCGATCGTTATATAAGGTCCTTAATAATTACTAATGGATTTTGAAATGACAAACAATAAAGATTAATTTTAACATGACACTGTTAGACTTTATGTCATGGATTCATGTTTGCCAAATTATTTGTGGCTGAAGTCTAGTAAGGGGTATGGTTGATGTACATTTGTGTGAGCTTGTATTTGTTGTCAAGCTTTTTCTTGCGCCCTCTTAATGTTGATATCTGTTGACTAAATACTGGAAGGTCAATGGCATAAATGCATTAGCATACACGACTTTGGTGTTATATGTTGTGCATAACCATATCACTGGATACTTGTATATGTATTTCTTGAAGATAATATGTTCCATTTTTAGAAGTTACTACTTACGGAATACGAATTCAATACTTGTGCAGGGTTTTGGTAGTTGATCTTTTAAGTTGGTGTATCTCATGGGTAGTTTTGCAGGTGGTGAACTACATATTACAAACGATGGATCCAGGCAATTTGGTAATGCGGAAAACTTGCCTTCAAAGTTCAATGGCGGCATTGAAAGAAGTAGCTCATGTGTTTCCAATGGTTGCTGTGAACGAAACAACAACCCGACTGGCAGTTGGAGATGCAATAGGAAACATAAACAACGCTAAAATACAAGTATATGACTTGCAGAGGTACTGCTACGACTTGCTCTAAGATTAGTCTTGAGTTGCATGTCTGATGGCAAATTTTGTTTCTTGTTGACGTTTCTGTTTTGGGCTTTGTTACATTCACCTGCATCACTATAGGTTTAGAATCCATGAAAGACTGAAAACTGATACAAAAATTGACATTGTCGAGCACATAAAATCACATGTGCTTCAACCAACCCTAATCCAATTTCCTACTTGATTTGATGTACATGTTCACCTTTATTTTATTATTATCCTTACAAAATGATCTTCAGACAATTAGCACATCTTTTAGAACTTGTAATAACTGAATTGCGAGGACATTTGGAAACAAAGCAAAAGAAAGTACATGAGGATTTCTAACTTAGTCTCATTTTACGTTGACAAAGAGGATAATGATGCTTATATATGTCTAGCTTGAATCAGCACAAGCTGTCTTTTGGGAAGGTGAAGATTCTAATAAGTATACACATTGTAGCTTGGTGAAAGTTAAAGTTCTAGATGCAAGTGGACCTCCTGGATTTCCAAATATGCTTACGGGGGCCTCAGAAACGATGCTGACAACTGCTATTTCAGCTTTGAGTTTTTCACCAGATGGAGAGGTATATCTGATTTCTTCACCCTTTTGTGTGTGTGTGTGTGTTAACTATTAACAATGCACGTTCAGCTGGCACTTTATGTAAGATTTTAACTTTTATAGGTGAATTGATAGCTGGTGCATTATTAGTTTACCCACTTGGCTAACTTTAAGAAACACATTGAAGCCGTTCAAGCACTAATCTTTCAAATCTCTACCTGTTGTTTCAATTTTGATATCTTCTAATTTCCCTACTTCATTCGCTCCCAATCGGCGAGATCATCTATCTTTTTTACCATTATATTGTGCTTGTGGTTCTTGTTTTTATCCCGAAGTCAAGAAATTTGCAGTTTTCAGTTTCTTTTAGGGTGTGTTTGGTTTAGGGAAATTTTGATGGAAAGAAAAATTTGAGGGATAGTGAAATTCATAATGGAATCCATTTTATTTTTCTTTGTTTGGTTCAAATGGAAAATTGGAAGGAAAATATCAAAACTCTTTTATTTTAATTTAACTTTCCCTCTACTTTTCCATGCAATTCTCAAATTTTCCCTAAACCAAACAAAGGAATCCTTCTAACTTTCCACCAATTTTTTTCTAAACCAAACACACCCTTAGTGACTCAACCTATTATCTTAAAGTCTCATTTGAGAAAATCATGGTTGCAGGGCTTAGTAGCATTTTCTGAGAAGGGGTTGATGATCAGATGGTGGTCGCTGGGATCTGCTTGGTGGGAGAAGCTCAGTCGAAACATGACCCCTGTCCAGTGCACTAAACTGATTTTCGTCCCGCCATGGGAAGGATTTTCTGCAAACTCTTCTCGATCCAGCATTATGGCGAGCGTGATGGGACAAGAGCATCAATCCAGTTCTGAGGTAAACTTTAAACTGTCACTCAGACTTGTATTTCATTCTTGTAATAAGCTAAATTTCGGGGTTCCATTCCACCTGACTTTACTTAAGATGAGCTATTGTTATCGTTAACCTCTATTATGCAGGAGAATAGCAGAGGCTTTGGCGACACAGACAGCATAAAGCTATTAATACATAATATCGATTTATCTTATCGGATTGTGTGGGTTGGAGAGAGAGCCATCTCACTCACAAGGCATCTCCAAGAGCTGGGCACTTTCCAATTGTGATTGGATCTTTAATGGGAGCTGTTTATCTGCAAGGCAGCTCCTCCAACTGCATGGTTGAATTCCCCATTGCATCACGTCAATCTTTTGTTGTTGGCCCTGTTAGCAAAATTATATGTCTCTACACGGGGCTGTGCAAGAACAGTGCGAACCATTTAACATTGGAGTAGCAAAACCACTTCTCGGATCACTAGTTTGCCTGAAGAAACAAAAAGTGCCGGGAAATTCAGGTCATACCTATGCTCTGATTATGTTACTGAAAACTAGTATTTTATTTATTACTAAAAAATGAAAGAAACTAATATTTAAATTATAATTATTAAGTTTTCTCACGCTAAGATTACTGTTAAAAAACAGCATATCATCTAAATACATGACCATATCATCCAATCAGCAACGGTAATATACAGAAGAACAAAAATCTAATCATCAAAACGCATCACTTTTGGAGCAAACCAGAGCAGCCTTTCCAAAGCATGCGAAGTGAATTTCCTAGCAAACAAGTAACACACATGACTCTTCTTCCCATTGTACTCACACTCGCTCCCGAATCTCATCTTCTCTAGGAACTTTGGCGTCACCGACGGCCGCACAAACCTTCCAGGATGCGCCCCGCCCTTCGTCCAGTCAACCCAAGTCAAACTCCTCCCCGCATTCCTCTCCCTAAACTTAATATTCGCAAACGTAGGCAAGTAATGCTCGTCCGCGTAGCACGCCTTACGCTTGCAGCTCCTCTGAAACGCGGGGAAGTAAGTTCGGTCCGACACCACCCTGGTGGCGATGTAGCGGTCCACCTCGAACCACTGCGACCCCTTTCGCCATTGGCGGATCGTGATGAGGGGTTTGAGGATGGGCCGGAAGCGGCCGCGGCCGGTCTTGCCGCGGGAGTCGTAGACCTCGATGTAGGAGGATTTGGTGGAGTTGATGAGGTAGGAGTAGATGGTGGAGAAGTTGAAGAGAGGAATGCACGAGTCTGAGAGAAGGACGAATCGCTGATTCAAGGTGTCTAGAAGCGCGCTGGCAAGCAGCCGGCGCTCTGCTTCAATCATATTCACGCGGCCCCATTTCACCACCTATTCAATCAAAATGTAAGTGTAAATATTTAGATCATTTATAAATTTAAAAAATAATCATACTATACTTTTTATTTAATTATACAGGCTTCTGTGTGCAAGCTCGTTGATTTTTTATGTTATTAAAGATTTTTAAAAATTCAAGATTATAGAATTTGAAAAAATGGATATATCTTGGGCATACAAGTTATATATTCAGTTGACGTGGTTTTGAATTAATGTTTAGGGATTTTAGGGTATCAGAATTTAATGTTTTTTAGTATTTAATTTAGGGTTAATATGGATTTTGGGTAGAGTTTTTGTTTTTGTAATGTCTTTAAGACCTTCGAATTTAAAGTTTTGAAACAACACCATTTTTTAGAGGTTTGAAATTGTCCTAAAAATATTAAAAAAATAAAACATCTAAACCCCAAAGTTAAGTCCCAAAATTAAAATAAAATAAAAAATGAAACCCTAAAGTTCTTAAACATCATACAAATCAGCCTAGTTGTAGTCACTCTGATTATATAACTTATATATCTTATATAGTATATCCATCAAGCTCATAAAATTTTTTTGTCGGGAAAAAATTTAAAAGAGGTCAAGAACTATCACCGTTTACCCAATTGTAGTTGAAATACTTTCAAAAAGGGTGCGAGTAAAAAAAAATTAAATTGATTTTGGATGATGTTTAAAATTAATTTGTTTGATTTTTTAAATATAATTGATCTTATTAAATTTGTTGAGAATTATGGATGATTGAGTGTGAAAAGACGTCGTTTTTTATGTACGCAAAATTATATTATGTATTTTGATAATCAAACGACGTAATTTTCACACACAAATGTAAGTTTTATAATAATATTAGTTTAGAAATATAATGGTAAATTTTATTTTTGAAAATCGGTCCATTTTTTGTTTCATTGCACCGTTTTTGAAAATCGTGGTAGTTTGGATCACAATTAGATAAATGGTTATAGTTCAGGACACTTTTGGATTTTATCCTTTTTGTATTGTAGTTTTTTTAAATAGTTATAGAATGTCATAATTTTTTGTCTTTTTAAACTTTGTTTTAAACCCACAAAATTATGAAACCTGACAAACCTAAGAGCTCTAAAAACATGAAAACCTAAAAATTTCATATTTTAAAAACTATGTAACGCCTAAAACAATGTAATCATAAAACTCTAAATTCTAAAATATAATTCCCAATTCCCCACGTTTTTTTTGTAAGTTAATTCCCCATTTTTTCATTTAATATAATTCGCCAATTTTTCCTCTTAAGAGTTCATGTAACTTCACGAGACATTTTTCTTAAAGCAAACACAGCTTATCGAATCAGGAGGAGGGATTACCTTGCTGGGGATTATGCGGCCGTGAAAGACGGATTGTTTTGACCGTACCAGGTTGTTGTTGGTCAGGTGAGAATGGACGTAGATTGAGTAGAGGCCTCGATGACCTTCGAAGAACTTTTCCCATAACGGAGCGAGCGGTAGCGCGTTCCTAGTCAGAAACATGAACGCGACCTTGGGAACCGCGCCGTCGGGGACGCGGTGCGCGTTGTACGGAGGCTTTGAGACCGCCCGCAGCAGCTCCGGGTCGTCCATCTCGTGCACGAACAAGGACAGGTTGGGTTTTGGCGGGCCGGGTGGGGATCGGTTGAATGCGGGCGCCGGGTGGTCATGGTCTGGGACAATGGAGCTCAGCGGCGGGCGAGTGGGGTGGGAGGGGTTGGAGTTGACGGAGGAGATGAAATGGGGGGGATCGGAGCGGAGGAGGAGGAGGAGGAGGAGGATGGCGGCGATGAGGAGGAGGAGGGAGGGTACGAGGAGGCGGAGGCGGTTGAAGAGCTTGGCGAGGGATGACGGTGGCGATAATGGTGGGATGGACGTCTTCATGATTTTGAGGGCGGCGAGAGAATCGAGTGCGTCCGCTCATGAAGCGAGAGATGTTGATTTTTTGCGGCTTCCTCTTCCTTCCTTTCTATTAACGATTCGGTTCGGTTTGATTTTTAATAAAATATCAAATCAGTAATTAATTTGAAAAATTTGAAATCGAACTGAACCGTTAGTTTTAAAAAATTAAATCAAATCAAATCAAATCACATGTTTGATTCGGTTCGATTAATTTTTTTGACTACTAATTAGGAGAATTTTCATATAAAATCCTAATTTTATTCGGTTTGAATCGGTTTGGTTTGAAAAAAAAATTAAAAATCGAATCAAATCATTAGTTATTGATTTTTCAAAATTTAGAAACGTACACGAACCACTAACATTCCATACCGAACCAAACCTATCGGTGCGGTTCGGTTCAGTTTGATTTGATTCCTAGTTTATCGATTTTTACTTACAATCCTAGAGAACACCATATTATTTTTTGAAATTTATTTATTTATTTATTTTTGGATGAGAGTTGTATTTTTCAAATAAAAGAACGAGAAAAGTTCGTAAACTACGATGTGAAATCTAAATCCCGGTGAACTCGGAAAGGAAAGTTATCAAATGCACTAATTATCATAAAATCTATAATAAAAAATTCAAATTAAGAAAACGTTACAAACACTTGAATTTTGTATTTATATATCAAATGTGTCGATTAATATATTCAAATTTGAACCGTCATTTAATAAATAGTCTCTCTCGTCCTCTAATATATATAATTTAAGATTAATCTGAATATATTAAGTTAAGTTAATGCTAACGATTAAATAAATTTAATTAGTAGATGGTTAATATTTTTTTAAAAAAATTTATGCAAAAAATAAACTTCGTATATTATTATTGGTGAGAAATTAATTTTTATTAATTATAATAATTAAGTGATTAGTGTTGAAGACTTTGAGTTAGTTATTGATATTAAATTGTAAAATGAAAAGTTAGTGGAAAAAAATTCAAAAAGGACAAAAGAAGTAATTGGAAAGGATATGTTCATCCTATACGTGTGGACTATAATCAATCAGGATGCATCATATTGAGGTTTGAAAAATGAAATTAATTTTCACCCAATTAACGTTTGAAATGTGTTAGTTTGATTTTTAAATTCTTCATTAGATGTGTTCAGAAAAGCACATGGTGTATATATTTATCTAAAAAAATCACTTCTGATATTCCAGCCGCGGCAAGAGGAGGAGGAAGGATGGTATGACGAGGTGGAGGCGGTTGATGTGATTTTGGGGGCGGCGAGATAATTGAGTGCGTCCCCGCTATAGATGGTGGAGATTTTCCGGCACCAGATCATTTTAAGGAATTTATTTATTAATTTTAAATTTTATTAATTTATTTATTTTTGAATGAGATTGGAATAGGACGAGAGTTATTTTCAAATAAAATTGGACGAGAAAAATTATTAAACTACTCGAAAAGGAAAATTATCCGTATTAATTATCATAAAATCTATAATAAAAAATTCAAATTAAGAAAACGTTACAAACTTTTGAATTTGTATCTAAACGAAGAGAATATTTTTCCGCCCTAATAAAATACATTTATTAAATGTGTTAATTAAATGACTCGAATTTGAATGGTCATTTAATGGATAATCAATTGATTTTTGAACGTTCATGTTCACCATGTGTGTCTGAGGATCATATTTTACACATAGAGATTAAATAATCAATTTAAATTTCACCCATATGCAATTTAAATTTTCAAATTTTGACATGTTACAATCTGATTGAATTTGACTACGTACAAGTTTATGCAGACATAATCCAAATAAGAATCACTCCGCATAACCTATTTTTAACTCATTTAATTAGTTGAAACACTTTGTGTAACCTGTAAACTTAACTGAATGTATAGAAATAATATAATTAAGGGAAAAAATTCAAAAGGTTTTGAATTATCACTACTTACCCAATCGTTTCAAACAATTTTGATTTTTGAAAAATGTGCAATGAAAAAATAATAAGACTGTTTTTTTTAAATAAAATTTATCATAACACTTTTAAACTAATTTTTACAAGACTTAGATTCGTGTGCGAAAATTATATCGTTTGGTTATCAAAATAAATAATATCATTTTGCGCACATAAAGAAAACGATGTTTTATCATGCTCAATTATTCATAATCCTTAATAAATTTAATAAGATCAATTATATTTAAGAAATCAAATAAATTGATCTTAAGCATCATCCAAAATGAGTCCAATTTTTTTCATTGCACCCATTTTAAAAATTGTGATAGCTCAGACCGCAATTGCATAAAGGGTAAAATCCAAAAGGGACCCTGAGCTACCACCACTTACCTAATTTCGATCAGAATTACCATGATTTTCAAAAAAAATGCATTGAAAACAAATTGGATTGATTTTCTAAAATAAAATTTACCATTACATTTCTAAATTAATATTATTATAAGACTTAGATTTGTGTGCGAAAATTACGTCATTTGATTATCAAAATAAATTATATCGTTTTGCGCACATAAAGAAAATGACGTATTTTGATAACCAAACGACGTAATTTTTACACACAAATCTAAGTCTTATAATAATATTATTTTTAAAATATAATGTTGAATTTTATTTATAAAATCAGTTAGATTTTTTTTCATCGCACTCTTTTTAGAAATCGTTGTAATTCTGACCGCAATTGGATAAGCGGTAATAGTTCAGAGCTCTCTTTGACTTTTCCCCATTGCATAAATTGTGTTAGTTCATAATATTTTTTATGATTTTTCTTATAATTAAAACTCTCACACAGGAAAAAAAGAAAAAGAAAGAAAACACACACAATACATCTAACCATCAAATTCGAACCCTTAAACTTATTGGTGAAAAAACACCACCCAAATCAGTAGGCCGGCCGCCTTGTTAACAACAACTTAATTTCGTAACTTATTCACTAGCAAGGACCTCTGCATCAATGCCTTCTTTATCCAATACATCCAAATCATCGCTATCATATTTTTGAGCCATCTCATTTTCAAGTATCTAACTTGTTCATAATGACTCCATTATATTTTAATTTTTTTTCCTCATCATTAGTTAATTAAACCACTAAACAAGATAATCTAACATGTTAAAATGTTTTACAACTGAAACTTGTTAACCAAACTAATTTACTGAACAATTACAATTCAGTCAAGAATTAAGTTAGACAATTCCAACAAATCATAAAGATAGTGCAGGTTTGTTGCGAGCACTCGAACGACGTCGTTCGGCCATTTTCCCTTCACCAATCACATCCTTTTTTTGATTTTTGTTGTCTCTTTCAATTTCCTAACTTTTTTTTTCCAACTTGATGAAAAACCAGTTCTAAAGAACTAAAAATCAGGTTTGAATTTTTCCCTTCACCAATCACATCCTTTTTTCTGATTTTTGTTGTCTCTTTCAATTTCCTAACTTTTTTTTTTCCAACCTGATGAAAAACCAGTTCTAAAGAACTAAAAACCAGGTTTGAATTTTTATCCATATTTGTGTGTTGTAATTTATATTAATAAATTTTTAAAACATATATATAAAAAAAATGCGGTACCAACAGGACTTGAACCCATGACCTTAGAGTTGTTAGACAACACTCAATGCCACTAGGCCAACACCTTGTTGGTGATAACTCTAATTCAATCTAACATACACATAAAAACAGGGGGAGGGGAAGGACATGACACCAAACAGACCCACTTATTTCCAACAACATTTCAGCGAAAGCACCAAACATCAATAAATCATGGACGGAAAATATCTGATTTTGGTCCAGTAGTTAAGAGTATTTGTTATCTACCGATCTAAATGTCCTGAATTCAAATTTTTATTAAGATGAGGTGCAGGTGAGATGGTTCACTATTAATCTGGAAGAGTGTGCGGTATCTGTCCCATATAAAAAAAATGAAAAGAAAAAACCGAATCATGAATCTCTATTCGGTAATGAATAAATGATAGAGATTTAGATAAATTAAAGGATGAGTGTCTTATCTGCAGTCTTAAAATGCGGTTTAGTTAATTATGATGAATGTTATTAATAACAATTTTGTTTGAAGCAGAATCAAATTGAAATTAAAATAGATGATAGGATAGAATTAAATATGAAGTCGAAAAAAAAAATCATTACAACTCAATATATTCATATCTGATATCATGTTCTCCAAACACATTATTTTCCTAGCGTTGACTTACCAAGACCTGCACATATCTACGCATCCTCACCCGCCAACGCCAATCCTTCCCGGCCAAACAGATCTGAGCTAGCTTCGACATTACTCGCATTTCACCAGCCACCGATACTCACTGTTCCGAGATGGGTATAGTCGATGTCAAGATGGACGTGATGAGAGAGTCCCAGTGGAAGAAATGGCAAAGGAGGAGAAACATCTCCAATCCCCAGCAGCAGAAACCCGACCACTCAAACTCCGCATCCCCTGCTGTTGCTGAAGTGGGTTCAGATGAGTCTATGGAGCACGAGCTGTACTGGGCAGCTGCCAGATCCAGCCTGGCTGAGTTCAACTCCATCCTCGAAAGCGTCCTCGCCCGAAGAGACCCCAACGAGTCTCTCAACGACGTCGTACGACGCGTTTCTCCGCTGGGCAACACGCTGCTCCACGTGGCCGCCGCTCACGGCAACTCCAGCCTCCTGGCGCGGATCGCTAGCCTTTCCGCCTCCCTTATCCTGAGCCGTAACCGCGACGGTGACACGCCACTGCATCTGGCTGCGGAGGCCGGGCATGCGACTGCGGTCACTGAGCTTCTGTCCGGCTCCTGCCCGATGGTGAAGAATGGGCAGGGCAACACTGCCCTGCACGAGGCTTTGATCCGTTCGAATGAAGCCGCGGCTGGGATTTTGGCTCGACAAGACCCGGTGGCGATGTTGTGTCTGAACAACGAGGAGAAGTCTGGCTTTTACCTCGCCGCCGAGAGTGAATATCACGTGTCACGTTGATAAATTAAAAAAAATTAAAAATTAATATCGTACATGTCTGAATATTATTATTCATAAGGTTGTCTGCGGATTCTGATCGAGAAATGCCCGAACTTTGTTCAATCGAGAGATGAAGCGGGCATGACCCCGCTTCACCTGGCGGCCATCACTGGCTACATGAACGGAGTCGCATATCTGCTAACAAAATTCCCCCCGGCAACTGTTGTCAAGGATGGTTCCGGATTCTTCCCCATCCATTGGGCGGCAAAGCAAGGCCGAGTCGACATAGTGGAGACGCTGCTTAAGCATTCGCCTGATCCGGTCGAGCTTCTCGACAGTAAGCGCCGGAACATACTTCACGTTGCGGCTGAGTGCGGGAGAACGAATGTGGTCGTTTACATCCTCAAGAATGTCGAGTGCAGGAAGCTGATCAATGCCAGGGATGATGACGGTAACACGCCGTTGCATTTGGCGACCATGAACTGGCATCCGAGGATCATCAGCGCCCTGACGTGGACCATGAATTT
>NQLW01000064.1:1127278-1148271 GCA_002312845.1 Kalanchoe fedtschenkoi | reverse complement strand
TCACAGTGGTCTAAGCTAAACGTGGCTCACTAATCGGATGATTTTATTTAGATAAGACATGTTATTTAAAGATTGTTGAACAAATTTTAAAATTTTATTTTTTAAATGATTTGGTCAATTTTATTCCATATATTTTTAATTTTGTTTGTCAACTGGCAGCGGTTGACCTGGGCGGCGCTTTCAGCCGCTGGGGCATCCAGAGCTCCGCCAATGGTGCTGATCGCGCTCAGGCTCGGACTCCCGCTGCTGGGAGTGTCGCTTACGATGATGTCTGTGGGCTTCATGGCTGGGGTCTATGTGGTGGTCAGCAACCTGCATTGGCTTGCGCATGGTGTTATCATCATGGGTACGATGTTCTTCGTCCCTCTTGCGGCGCTTACTTTCCCATTGTGCTTACCGATTTCGTCCGACGTCCTGATCTTGCGGTACGTCTCGTACTACCCTTTCCTCCTGCTGATGTACGTGACTAACAGTGGAACGACCAGCCAGGCTCGGCCCTGAGAATTTCGTCGAATAAATTCCATCTAATTCCATAGCTCGTAGAGAAGCATCCAATGTGTTTAGAATGAGCATTTCCAGTGTATTCTTCAGATGCGGAAATTAAATTATAATTTAATGATTCGTTATTGATTTATTATTTAATAATTTCAATGCATATTTAATATTATTATAAATATTTAATAATTTTAAAACATATTTATTATTCTCACTAATATTTTAAAAATAATAAATTAATTATTTTATCAGCATAATTAATAAATAAATTTTTCTACATAAGTAATTATACATCACATTTATACATAATTTAAAAAATACAGTAAATACATAGAAAGAAAAGTTTATTTAAAAAAAGAATGTTTAAAAAAAAGGAAGAAATTTTGTTGGAAAATAAAAATAAAAATTTTATGAAAAACGAGAGGTAAGAATATTAAATGAAAAATGGGAAGAGAAGTTTGACTAAAATAAAAAATATTTTAATATTTTTCTCATCATTTTTCACTCATAATCAAAGTAAAATAAAATAAATTTTACCGAAAAATACACTTTCCCCCAGAAAAAAAAATTAATTTCCTCTGAAATTTTCCTAAACCAAACACACCATTTGGGCCGAAGGTTGCATAGAGGTTGGCCCAGGCCCAACCTAATGCCATCTCCAGGTTACATGTGGTGCGACTTCAAGCCGCAAATCCGAACCCTAGAAATGGCGCCAACTCATCCACTCCGATCAATTTGGCGGGAAGAAAGTCGAATGTCTTTAACACTGGGGCATACCTAATCAACTCGCCAGAAACCCTCGCCATCATCTTCTTCGTTCCTGATCATCGATTTCGTCGAGCGAGAGGGACGGAGGAGTCATGGTCGGACTTCAGTACGACTGCCTCGCCAACCCTCTGGGAGCCGTGCGCCTGAGTTTCGAGAAGGCGGTGGCTTCCGGAGACGGCCAGGCGGCGCTCCAGGGAAAGGACTGGGGGACTGGACAGATCTTCGCTGATTTCATTTCGGAAAATCTCTCACAGGTTCGGTTTTCAGTTTAATTTGTATGAATCACTTTCTTGAGCTGACGGTTTTGATTTAAGATTCTGAAGCATTTCTCGGTTTAGATTCCGATTATCAATCAAGAATGCTCTCAACGCCTGAGACCAAACACGCTGGTTAGGTTTCGAGGGATGGTGCAGGACGCGCTGGGATCTGAATTCTATATTGGTGCTTTTAAGGTATGACGATTTTGAAATTATTTTCCAGTTCTTATTTCATTTCATACTCTGCAGAATTTCATTTGCATGTGCTTTTTTTCTTAAAATTGCAGGATGGTTCTGTGTGGCGAACCAACAAGTATTTGGACGCTTCCCAGTGTCACACTCAGTTTGACTGTTCTGATTATGATATCGCCTCATCTCCAGACATTCGAATCTGGGAGCGGCGCCTCATATATTGTGTTCCAGTGAGCCCTTTGTTTGAATCTGAATTGGTGTCCTTTTCTTGGAGTAGAAATTAACTTGTAAAGACTTTTGAGGTGAAATGTATTGAATAATAACACTCTGGTATGTTTCAGGTCCCTTGCTACAACTCGTGGAGTGAATGTTCTCTTGAAGGCGAAACAAATTCGTGCATAGATTCTACATCTCATAGCAAGGAAAAAAGATTTAGAGAGGACTCTGAAACTGTTGATAGCATGGTACTGTATTATATGTACTGGGTTTATTTGTTACTTGTCTTCATTTCCTGAACTCATTTGACTAAATTGGTTCTTATGTTATTTGATCTTGTTTTGCCCAAAACAGGTATGTGATGGGGATGAGTGTCCTTCAGCTGCCAAAAAGATGGTATAAATCTTTATCAAATGAATGTTATAATTTACGCAAGATTAAAAATTCTAATTATGTTGAACATTGTATGCTATTGTAACCTTTGTGACTTCTGTAAGTGGGATGCTTCACGGGCACAATTGATTTTTTCGGTGTTCAGCTGCACATTAGAAGTGCTCTTTTTTGTACTATCATTTTTTTATTGTTGAGTTGCATTCGTTTATTGTCACTGCTATGATGCTTCAGTGTATGCCTGTGTATTATTCGTCTTTACTATAGTACTGCATATGCAGCTAATTGAATTATGTCAGTAGGCAATTGTAGGAAACAGTATCTAGTTTGCTATATGTGCAGTATAGAACTTATAAATAAGTTTTCCTCACCTGCTTAATGTGTCTTTTTTTCAACCTTAGAATTGTGCTCGACTAAGGTTCATTGTGTTGTATTTGTATAGAGAGAGGATGGACATCTTTCACCAACTCATGCTGCTGGGTTTTCGGCAAGGAGCTTGGACTCTGGCACAAGCATGTTGATGAATCCTAGACAAAGCCTCCTACCTTGCCTGGTGAAGGTTTGTAGTTTTGCATGTGTTCAATGATTTTTTCCCGAACTCGTTTGCCACTTTGTTATCATGTTATTAGTTACTGAAAAATTAAATACATATTGGTCAGACGTATGATATTCTGGAATCTGAAGTCAAGCTGAATGACATTGTGGAGTTTGTTGGTATCCTTTCGTATGAAGCAGAATCTTCAGAGAATGCTGATGAGATGATTGATGAAGTTGCATCAGTCCACTTGCCTCCCGGCACGGTAATTACACAAAAATTTAAATAGGAAACCAGCAATTTCCATATTCATTGTATATATGTTATTGAGTAATGAAGAAGAACAAATAAAAGAAACTTGACTTCTGTTTGAAGTTAACTCAATATAGCTAGTGACAGAAGATGAGTAGCAAGTGATAGGAAACAATAACATGTTTTAGTCATTTATTCTTTTTCATATTCAGACGCATTACAATACACTTATAGGTACCTCGACTGCATTGTATATCACATCGGAGGCTTGAAGTTCATGATCTCATTCACAGTTCAGTTGTAATGGAGGTATCTTTTGTAATTGTGTGAACTAGCCTCTTGAATAAATAATTAGCTAAGATGTCATAACATCTTGACTTACCTAATCTGCTGAATGGCTGATTCTTTCTTTAAAACTTATTTTGGTCCTGCCCATGTAGCCGAAGTCTTCTCTGGTACGACAAATACGAGAAGATCTTCTACGACATCTTACGTCTATCCTTGGGAATGATGGTCTAACAGCACATTATTTGTTGTTGCACCTTCTCTCCAAGGTATACATCATCGCTTGCCTGTTTTTTTTTTATTTGTTCTGTTTTGTTGAGTCTATTTCTTAATTTAGTTTGAAAGGCAAATTAGCTGCAAATCAAGACACAACCACCATTTTTTCCAGTAAGCTGCTTAACTGTATTTGATGGTCCTTAATTCTTGTCTTATTTTCCTGCTTGAACGTGCAGGTACAAGCAAGGCTAGATGATGTCGCTGTTGGTAAATTTTCGTTGAACCTTACATGTTTTAGCAAGGAAACTATGTCTGCTTTTGGAAGCCAACTTAGCCATGCAATCAACAGTCTTGTACCTTTGTCGCATTGTATGCCTTTGACAGTGGAGTATCTGAACTCTGCATCACTTGCACCAAAGAAGGATTATGAGACAAATAGGTCAGCAGAATAGTCATTAGACATATATAGAGCTAAAGAGCCAAATCTGTGAAAAAAATAGTCAATTCTATGCAGCCCCATCAACATGGAACTTCTTTAACAATCATTCTTTACTATTTATCTCCAGGTTATGTACAGGGATTCTGCAGCTAGCTAATGGCTCTCATTTGACCATTGATGAGACCAAACTGGAAGCCGGGACTCTCAACTCAGTTGGAGTTGAAAATGTTAGGTTGCTTAAAAACCTTGTGGAGGTGCAAAAGGTAGTTGTTATAGATTTTGTTTGAAGTAAAGCTTGAAGCAATCAGAGGCCTGAGAATTGCAAATCATTTTTAACTTTCCAATTATCATTTAATATTTATAAATCAGTTTATTCGTATCAGATTCTGCAACTTGGATTGCATGTTTAGCGTGCTAGATTTTCTTCCTTTTCCTAGGTGGCGAAGACCATCTTCTGCTTTTACATACTAATGAAATGATATGGTTCAGGTTGAATACGACTTCCAGTTCTATAAAGTTGAGATGCAAACTGATGTCCAGATGCTTATTCTATCCGAGGGAAAATCAAACATTATCCCAGCTGATGTTGTTGTACCTTTCCAGCCTGGTTTGGTTAACCCCATGTTACACGTGATAAGTGATGAGTTAAATGCTTGGAGATGGTACTTGGCTACACTAAGATCATCTTCTCATTCTATTGCGCCAGAGGTGCAAAAGGTACTCAGCAGGCCCTTTCACTCTTAACACACTTTTTTGATCTATCTCCATCTGCTAACTTACTGTTGTGCTACCGCAGGTGGTGGAAGACGATCTGGTCTCTGCCAGACAAGCAGACCGAAATTTAGGGACTGAAGACTTTAGCAGGTCTTTACATTTGCCATTTTTGTTGCTACTTTTAAAATGAAAACCGGCGTGTCTAACGGTTTTAACTATATGAATGTACATTGCAGATGCCTGACGATGGGCCGACTAATTGCGATAAGCTTTGGTGAGGACTCCCTTTCACTGGAACATTGGCAAATGGTAAAGGAGCTAGAGAGGCTCAGAAAGGAGAGGATCAAGTGAACTCTGCGGCTCAAATCTAAAATTATTTGTAAACTGCTTTTGTCATCTGTTTCTGACGAACTGCATACCTATGCACTTGTCCTGCTGTAGATTCACAATGTCAGCAACGTGCTCATCTAGTTTCGTGATCTCTGTCTTCCTGTTATCAATGAGGCTGGGATCCCACCTTCAGCTAACGATGTGTAGCACCTATTTGCAGCTTGAAATTGATTTCCGGTTCTGTACGCAAGATGTAGAGTAAGGTGCAGAGCTAACAGATGGAGCGATACAAAATCGCGGACAGATTAAAACATCACGCATCAACCATTCAAGCATCATACAAAAAGTAAGGCTCAGTATTTGAGTCCTTTGGCAACCTCAAAGAAATGAGCTACGATCTCTTCCGGAGTTCCTACAATTATACCGCGTCCAAGATTCAATATATGCTTCCCTCTTCCTGCTTTCCTTACAGTGCCCTTTATCCTACTAGTGATGAATCCTTTGGAACCGAAAAGAACACCTGGGTCAACATTGCCCTGAACTGCTACGTCAACCGTCCAGTCCAAGCTCACCACATCAACACCTGCCAGAGCTAGCCTCTCCAGCAAGCCTCCTGACCCGCTGACGTATAGGATTAGGTGTGTTTGTTTCACTGTGTCGACTAATTTGTTTCAGGTAAGGGAGGCTGAACTCCTCCGATTCGCTAGCTGCGCATCTACCTCGATGGACAAGCTTATTGGGACAAGCTTATATTCCTCTTATCTATCTGGTCACCGAAAAATGATCTTGACTTCCCAGCTGGCCAAATTTAATTGGCTGCATTTTCATCCTTGGACCCACCACAGCCACCACGTGTCAAAACAACATATGATTGAAAAATTAAATTAATCTTCTACCAATTAAAACCCAACAGGCTCTAATTGGATGTGTCACAAACACGTGCAAGCAGACTGCAACAAACCACCTCTGAAGTTTATATACATAAATTAATTATCACAATGTGATCCATTCTACCTTCTATGACAATGGATGATAGTAAAAAAATTATCAGCTTTTAATTACATGGGAGGGGCTTGAGAGGTTAGATTAAGTCAGAATATTGTGTCAATGGTTAGTTTTCTTTTCCGAGGAGATTTTCCGATTATCTGCTTTTGTAGCTCCATGAACCCTGTGCCCTTGTGTGCAAATAATCTCCTCAGGTTTATTACTGATAGCTCACTGAAGCTGGCAACTGCAAGATCAGCCTGGACAAGTTCGTACCTGCATTCAGTAACGATTGATTTCATAATGCGATGTTTTTCTATAAGCAGCAACAGCTTGGAACCTTAGGGAAGTTAAATAAGTTGCGTACGCAGGATAGGCGCCTATTAAGGCCACACCCATCATGGTGCAGTTGTGAGCGGCAGTAATGCCTCTAGGATCATCCTCAAACACCACACACTTCGACGGTTTACGATCCAGCTGAACCAAGTTGATACATAAATGAAAATGGTCAATCATGAATGATACTCAATAAGAACTTCACAATAGCATGTCGGTGCCGCAATATTTAATTACCTTCATTGAAGCGGAGAGAAATTTATGCGCCATGGATTCCATGCCATCTTCCTCTGTCACAAACACCTAAAGCCAAAGAGGCAGAGGTTTGCCAGACCATATGTCAGACCGACAGATGGTGAGTTGCTGAACATTAGCATTACAAGATGGCTACTTAGCAAATAACACGGGTACAATGTGAACAAGTTTCTCAAAACAGTGTGGCAAAGCCCACACTTCTACCTTTGTAGAATATTACCTGAAAATATTTGTGGAGCCCCATTTTTTCAAGAGCTGTCATCATGCTTCTACGGTCAAGGCAAGACACAATGCCGCAGGGTATGCGAGCGGTTGATACAGCATCTAGCCATTCTGGAAGCCCGTCTATGGGTTTAGAAAGCTGAATGTAATATCAACTATCAGCATTTAATGTCGAATCCATTAATAGAATAATCAAGAAAGATGGACTTACCTCAAGGAGATTTTCATAATATAATTGAGAAAGCCTCAATTTCAATCTATCCAGTTCACATTCTTTTCTCCCCAACAGCTGTGTATGTGATACATAACAAGTATAAGAATTTACTAACATCCCATCATCCTTAATTACTTGATGTATGCAGAGAACAGGAGCAGATATGGACTCCATGCATGAAGAACTATTAATGATGACATAAAGGCTAAAGCAACCATTTCGGCTAACACAAAACATCAAGAGACAATTGTACCGTTATTATTCAGTCTGCTTCTTCGGTAACAGTAACAGACCTGATTTGTTTGGTACTTAAATGCAGTTAAGGTGTGGTCTGCCAGAACAATAGTACTTAGTTTTCCACTTTGACTAGACAACAAAAAGACGGAAAAGCAAGAGAGAGACACGGAGAGAGAGAGAGAGAGGGAAATGAACTTTGAAGTATCTTTTGTTGGGTTGCATACAATTGAACCTTAAATGCAGGTACCTTAAGCAATATTTGATCAGCCCCTGCTTGAAGTATCATCTTTTGGGCATTATGGAGTGCAGGAATTTCAATTCCTGGATAAACCATAAAGACTGTGTCATATAAGTAGAACTCACACCACTTGACAGCATCAGGAGAAATGTCAAAAAGCAGAGACAAAGTTTCAAATTTTGATTCAGCTAATTTATCATTTCAAGCTCTTTGACATGAAATGGAAGAAGTGCCCGGAAAAATTATTAACCGGTTTGTTCCCGGCAACTGAAAGTCAAATCCACCAATCTTATATAATTTGAATAAAGCCTACTGAAATCCACAGATGAGGTCTAATCAGTAATATTTTTTTTCCAATCAGAAGTGCCTACGAAACATAAACGCCATGATAAGATCTATACATCATCACTAAAACGAGAAAAAAGTCCAACTATATGGCCGAAATTTTTTGTGAACGTGTATGTCAGACTCATACCAAACTCAAAAATGTTGTCTTAGCCTAATCAAACTGCATGACCTCATGAGGTAAAATTCAAACAGTGTATGAGGAAAATGCAAGTAATGAAATCTTGCAACTGGATGCATATTACACATAGTCCCAACAATGAATAACTACGAAAAAAAATAGCTTTACGTCCACCTATATTTTTCAGTCAGCAATTTCATTCATTTAGGCCAAAAATCGAATCCACCAGTAACATCAGCTTAGCATATACACAAATGCGAATAAGAAACACTCACACCCACAAATTTTATTCCTTTTCTAAAGAATCAATACTCATACTAGATGTTTGACCAGAAAGCATATTCAAGCTTAAGATTATTTTCTTTTCAGGAACCGAACCTCCAATATGTAAGACATATGTTTGGCTTAATTTCCTAGTGAATATGTTTTATTCTCGGAGAGTTGGTGTCCATATCCAAAAGAGATATCAGTTGTGTTAAAAAGCTTAACATATTATAAGCCGATGTTTGCAACTTGCAAGCAAGTAATTTGGATGAATATTTCATATAATCAACACATTTCTACACTTTTTATGTCTAAGTAAAAGTCTGTTGCTTACCTTCTTCAGATGCGAGCTTTGTCCAAGCACTGAGTTTTTGAGACCGCGTATCTGCCTGAACAGTTGTCCACAAATCTAAAGTTTAACACTAAAAAAGAAATGCTTATAAATGAAGTATGGACCTCAATACCAATATATAACGGTAAACATGCACCAAGTATCAGGCGAAGCCATCACAGAAGTCTCACAGAGAGTTCACTTTAAACAGTTATTTAATCCTTTTATGAAGTAATTTTACAATGGGATAAATGTTCTCCTAACTTTTTTATTCCATATTTCCACCAGTGTGAGAGTTTAAGACTTTACCACTACATTATCCCACGAGAATATGAGACCATAAGCTTCATCCGGTTTCATAGCGTACCGAATACGCTGAAGAAAACCTTCCTGTAACTTCTCATTCAAAAAATCCTGCGACCAAATAAATAAAATCCAAAATTAAGTATTATGTGAATTTCTTATCTGATTTGTTCTAGATATACACAGAAAAGACAAAAAATCTATAAAAATAATTGAAAAGGGATCTATTACCACATCAACCTTGAGCGGACCATCCTGTCGAAAAGTCTCAAAACCTTCTCCATATTCAGCTCCAATGGCCTGGAAAGAACACATTTCCCGGTGAATAAAGGTTCTAAACATCTACCAACTACTACTCCAAATACTTGAAGCGGCAACCAACAAAAACCATATCATTTGGCTAATGGCCTAGAAATGAAATCACAATAGCATACCCTGCCATATTGTGTATTCTTTTCCTAGTAACAACATATCAAACATTTCTTTGTAGTGTGTTTGGTTTAGGGAAAATAAGGAGGAAAGTAAATTCCCATAGAATCCATCCATTGGAAAATTCATGGGAAAGTACTCAAACACTATTTCTTTTGTTGAAATTTTCCATATCATTTTCCATCCAATTTTCACTCCCCTGACTTTCAATAAACCAAACAAATAATCCTCACCATTTTCTCTCAAATTTTCTTTTTCCCTGAACCAAACAGAGTCTTAAGAAATCACAAAAGCAGTAAAATCAGACTACAGCATACAAATCTCAAACACAAAATATACGAATAACTGAATAAAGAGGGACGGATAGAGAACCGATTAAAGCCGAAAGGCAGAAGTACCTCTTGCATGAACAACTTGTTCGGAAATCCAGGCTCATCATCGGACCGAACGCTACCTCTGACCACCAGCAAACGAGTTCTAACCACTTGACCAGGCTTCAATTTCTGCCACGAGCAAGCGTCAGCCGTAATCCGACTTTACGAAACAAGAAAATAAAAAACAGGAAAAAGGCGGAGAACGATACCGGTGCAGTGAAGGCGGAGGAGTGGAAGCGAGCGCTGAGAGGCCTGTGCGGGAGTAGATACGACGCCGGGCAGTTCATCCTTAACATGACGAACCGCGGCGCAGGGGAAGAAGAGAATGTTACCAGCCGAAAACAAAGAAGCTGGATTTTTCAGTAAATTAGATTTTGGCTTTTTTTTGAAGATCAACTTTTGCAAGACAGATCACGTGAATGAAGATGGATATCCCATATTCCCATATAGATTAGATGCGGTCCATATTGTAATTTTTGATTGTTAGATTTGGCAAGTTTAGGGATCTCTTTGAAAAATTATTGCCCTGATTTTCTAATTTATCCAAAGGGATAAAATTTAAATGGGCTCACTACCATTATTTGCCTAATTGCATCAATACTATCTCCGACCACAATTGAATAAGCAGTAGTAGTTCAGAACCTATTTTGGGTTTTCCCCTTCCGCCACTGGGGGGCCATGGGGTCGCCCCCAAATCCCACCTAAAATACTTATTTATATGTAAAAAAAATTATATATAAAATAAATAAATTTATATGCTTAATTTCAACCAAATTTCCCCAAATTTTACCAAAATTTTGATTAGGTAATTTTGCCCCCCGAATAAAAATCCCTAGATCTGCCACTGCCCTTATCCAAATACATAATTCCATATTTTTCCGGATGGACCGGATCCGACATCAAATCAGTCATGCTTCCGGTTATCGGTTCTCTAGTCGGATCCTTCGAGTTGATTGGAATGACCGTTCAATAAGAAATTTAAAATAAAATTAGTGTAAGGCCGATTTAATTTGGTTCGATTCGGTAAATTAGTGTATCCTAGTGATATAAATTTAAGATGGCAATTAAGAAACTGAGAGTTCTAATTGCTATAAGTGTAAGGCCGATTTAATTTGGTTCGATTCGGTTTGGACTGCAGTTCAATAAATGTAGATGAACCGGACCGGAACTTGGTCCCATTTTTTGTCTAATGAATCAAACCGATCGTACCAGTCCGGTTCTAATAACTATGCTCAATTCAATTCATTATAATTTAAATACAATATCAAGCACGGAGCGAGATATTATTGGATGTAGCAGAGCTAGGGGAGAGCATTGTTTGGTGAAAGTCGATTCACATAACCGATATAATTTAATTGAATTAATTCGGTTAGGATAATTTGGTGAATCGATTAATTCGGTCAAAAACTGGAAAAAAAATTTGTTAGTTCGATTCGGTTAATGGAAGAAATTTTTTTGAGTTGGGTTAAAGTTAACTGATTTAACCAAAACTAAATTTATTATAAAACAATTTTACACATAAATATATCGATTTTATAAAATATATTTATTTTGTTTGGTAATTTGGTTAATTGAATGTTTAACTGATAACCAAATCAGAAGTTAACCATATAATTCAGTTCGGTTATCGATCGAAACTTTTAAAATTTGGTTAATTCAATTCGGTCAATCGACCAATACTCTTCCATCGAAACAATTGAAAAATCAAAATGACATTTACCCATTGACATATATAAAAAATATATAACTTTTATTGTAACATGACAGCACCTCAAATGTTCCACCTAATTAAAGCATAATTTTAATGGCTGTTATTAAAATTCAAAACTTAAAACTCTTTATATTCTCTCTCCCCAGTTGTGCTAGCAAGAGCGTCCATGCGGGGAGCTTTAAATCAATTCTTTCTGAACCATGCATAACTTGGTTTCAGGCCTCTAGTTAGGCTTCCTACAATTCTTCCTGATCTCGCCCCTGGACCCGGTGAGCGGCTTAATGTCACCCATTCTGATCATGGCAGCAGCAAAGTCGGAGCTGAAGGTCCTCGGATTCGCGCTGTAACTCCTCACCAGAGAATCTGTGGATCCTCCGCTGAACAGCTGCTGGTCAGAGTGGAGCAAGCCTCTGCGGTTGATCAGGTTTTTGTAGTAGAGGTTGTCGAATTTGGCTGGGGTCTGGAGGTCGAGTGGCGCCAGGTTGTTGTCTCCCCTGCCTGTTGTGCTGGGGCAGTTGCGCCGCCTGGTCTGCGCCAGGGAAGCGTCGATCGTGGTCTCGTTGTAGATTCTGGCCCGGAAGTTGGCGCACCTTGACTGCCCGATTGTGTGCGACCCTGCAATAATTAATACTTTCTTAAATCATTTTTCTTTCGGTGTATTCAGAATGCAGCCTTTGAAGGAGGCGGACCTGAAAGCGCAACCATGTCGCGAGCAGAGAGCCCTACGGACCGGAAGCTTGAAATGAGAGAGCTGAGGCTAGACGTGGGCGGAGGGATGCTACTGTTGGCGGCAGCTTGGCTGGCTGTCCTGGAATCTCTTCTTCCCAGCTTCACGTTCCAGCTGGGACCTCCAAGCTAGGCAATAATTTTTCAACAACCATTTTTGTCAAATTGGCTTTTTTTCAGTGAAAGGAAGTTTAGCCGGAGGTGGGGTGAGCTTACAATGGCGACTGAGTCACGGGCGGCGATGGTTAACAGATCAGCGCAAGAGACTGTTCCGGGGCAGGCTTTCTCCACAGCCCTTTTGATGGTGTCAATCACATTAAAGCCCCTGGCCGAGTTGGCATTCGGGGCCGCATTTTTCTCTCCGGTGAACGAGGACGTGTCGTCCAGCAGAATCGATCCGTCACATCCCTGCATCATAACAGAACAAAATAGATAAATATTTCTCAACTACTAATTCACATGTCAATTTCTAAAATTATTATTAAAAACACACACAAACAAATTTTATGAAGAAATGAAAAACTAGTCCGTAAACAGAGTGTCCGTCAAAATATACAGAAAGTGTGTGCTAACAGATAAAATAATAATTTATTTATTTTAGAAAAAAAATGTAGTACTTAGTTTTGATAGCAAGAGTGACTTGATCAGTAATCCGGAAAGCATGTTACATTTACGAAGCAGTCGTGGAAGTGCAGGCGGACCAAGGAAGCGCCCATCCGGGCCTCCTTGGAGACGACGGACTGCACCGCTGACCTGACAATGCTAAGCAGGTTGGGGCATGTTTTGGAGTAGAAGGTTGGGGAGAGCTGAGCGGAGGCGGTGGAGCTCAGGAGGAGGAAGCAAAGCAACGCAACGGCTTCCACAAAAGATTTCCCAGCCATTGGGGAGAGAAATCTAAGAACAAAATGATTGCTTGTGAATCAAGTTATTGTTATCGGCTTGGGTTTGAGAAGCAGAAGCTGGTATGTGAGTTATATATAGGCAGAGATTTGAGTGTAGCCAGTTGGAGCTTATTTTATTCTCAATGCGTTGAGGTTGTGGTTTTGGCAGGTCACCTAACGTTGGACTATCTTGGCCAGGACATGTTCTTCTTCATTATATTATCCGATAATAAGTAACTGAGTTAATTCAAAGGGATGGAAGATTCAACTTTTGACTGTCAAATCCGAGTCTCTATCTTCATTTTCATGCCCTGATAAACAAAAAGGGGACGCAAAATAGCTTTTTATTCACTGAATGGGTATTATATTAAGATATCATGTTTTAATAGAGTCCAATAAGATCGATAAGACAAAATTAATATTGTATGAGAAGTTGAACGAAGTCTGATCAATATTAACTGTTGGCCATTGAGTAAATAATTTTTGAAGCGCAGAGTTATATAATTGTGCGTACAAAAATATTTAAAAAAATCTAAAATTGAGAAGAGATGTGAGTGAGAGACTAAAACAATGTGGAACTGTTTGACAATTACTTACTCGAGGCAGGCAAACTTATAGACACGAGTTTAAGAAAGCGAGTTGGATTAGGTGGATTATTTGACTGGATAATCATTTAATTAATGTTACTTAAGAGTCAATAATAACAGCCAGAGTTTGAAAAGAACAGGAACGAAGAAGATATGGTGCATGCAATATACAATGCACGATAGAGACTGGGTGCATATACTACATGCAGTCTCAGACATAGACTGATTGACATGCATGAAGTTCGTTGTTCAACAACGTAATTTATGAAAGTGATATATATATTACCGACAGGCCACGTCTTTGTTGGTATCGAAATACTAGAAAATGTCTCATTATCAGACACAATCAACACTATTTGAAGTAGAGAGTGATCTTAATTACCAGGCCAGTTAACGATTTGATTTTGTATTCTTAGGTAAACAATTTCCAGAAAATCTTGTCCAACATCTGTAGACAGGGCCGGCTCAACTACGATGAAGTCTGTGCTTATAAACATTATACTTAAAACAATTTATTATTCATTAATTAATTTTTCATCATATTAAGAATTTTAGACTTTCTGGTTAACCAAAAAACACAATGAGCTGAGCTATCCGCTCTTACATCTTTTAAGATGGTTTGAATATGACATGGGTCCTTGTATTTTTGACCTTGGAGATTTTAAAGAGACTAAAATATAGTATTTTCGAGTTGTAAGTGAGAGGATACAATGATTATTTTAATGGTGTGAAATTTAATTTGTAATCAAAATTATATAATATTTAAGCAGATATAATACACTAATGTAAACAACTGAGTGGTTATATGGCCCTCTAATCCTCTAAGAAATTGGACCGTGTCCCCCACGTGGCGGTGGACACCACCAATAGGGAGTCGACACGTGGCGCGTTGAAAAATTAAAAAAATTTCAAACCAATGATAAATCACCGCGTATAATTTCAAACATAATTTTTGCAAGTGTCGTTAACTGTTTACAATAACACCAAAGCTTTAACTTATCGTGTCTGGGATGCATTAGGAATCCGCATACTCTCATATACTAGAAAGGTGTACAGTTTTTTAAAAAACTCAGTACAAACACACCACAAAGTGAACTCAAACACTAAAAAGTTCAAACCAATACCCTCACTTGCCACATATCAAAATAATCAATCTATACACACCACAAAGATTATTGGCTACACCAAACCAACTTCACAGAATAATAAGTAAAATGATATTATTCTGACGATCCTTCATATAATTTATATAAGATATTACTTTATATCCACTAATCTCTTATTATTATTCTAATTTAAATTAATTTTTAGATATTTTAGAATTCTTTATCTGAGTCAAAAATTGTGGCTTGTGTGTATTACGGTCATCCAAATGTATCACTTATTATTAGCTATTCTAATTTAAATTAATTTCCAGATCTTTTGAAATGCTTTGTTGAATTGAGTTGTGGCCTTTGTTTTCTCTGTCATGACAGATACACAATTCGCTCTGATACCAATAGTTGAGGTTGTGTCTTCTAAATGCTCTTTTAATCTATCATTTGAAAGACATCATGTTGTCACAAAAGAGATAATATAGTATTATACTTAAAACAATTTATTATTCATTAATTAATTTTTCATCATATTAAGAATTTTAGACTTTCTGGTTAATCAAAAAAACAATGAGCTAATCGCTCTTACATTTTTTAAGATGGTTTGAATATGACATGGGTCCTTGTATTTTTGACCCTGGAGATTTTTATGAGATTAAAATATAGTATTTTAGAGTTGTGAGTGAGAAGGGTACAATGATTATTTTAATGGTGTGAAATTTAATTTGTAATACAAATTATATAATATTTAAGCAGATTTATAATACATAATGTAAACAATTGAGGGGGTTATATGACCCTCTAATCCTCTACAGATAATAAGGTGGCTGCGACACTGATCCAACTGTTATTCGAATTTATGTATATTTTTATTACTTAATCTTCAATTTCAAAAAGTATACTTTAAAAGCAGTTGTACTAAAAATAAAAATTTAAACGATTGATTTGGATATCATGTTTTCGATCCACTTAGACGAACATCTAATGACCCAAAAACAATTCATCAAAACAGCCACCTATGGAAACAACATTTTTTTTCTCAAAGCTTTTCTTTTAATATCACTAAAAGTCTAAAACACTTTGTTTATCAAATATGCAGATATTTTCTCGTAACAATGTTGAATTGGAAATACAATTTAACACATATCAAATGGAAAGATGTAGAAAAATTTACAAATTTTAATTTTTGTGCTAAGTTAAATAGTATTTAAAGTCACCACAAAAATGGCGATTGAGAAAATGTTATTTTGGCTAAGTCTAAAATATTATTTTATTTTAATTTTTGAATTCCATGTTCCATCTTTTGGCTTGTTTTGTTTAAATTTTGAAGTAGTTTGCGCTCAGTTTTTGTATTCCTGCCATTATTCCCAAAATAATGTTATGCAACTTAAACAGTAACTTCGTGATTATGCTTGTTAGCAAAAATAGTTATATGTGCAGCATAAATTATGGGTTGTGTGTATTACGGTTATAAGATGTATCACTCATTATTGGAAAAATGAGATATGAGGTGTTATCTTTAATAAGTTAAGTAAGAGATCGGATTAAAAAATATATATATATTTTTTAAGTTTAGGGAGTTTTAGGATTCTAACATGTTATGCTGTTTTAATTTTAGGATTTTAGTGTTTTAGAATTTTCATATTCTTAGGGTTTTATAATTGTAGGGGGTTTGTTTCCTGATTTTAGGATTTAGAGTTTTGTTTTGTGATTTAAGGTTTTAGTATATTTAGGATTATATCTTAAACATCCAAATATGGGTTGATATGTCGATTCGTTTGGATAGATGAATTTAGACAACGGAATATCCAGATTCATTTTCTGATTTGGGTGATCGAATCGGTTCATAACCAAACAAACATAACAAAGAGATGAACCTATACAAATGCATGTCTAATTCATCCTCTTTGAAAATCCAGAAAATCAATATTTTCCAGAACAATTCAGTTTTGTTCCGTAAGAACTTTTCATTTAATAGCCCACTTATCTTTATTTATATTACAACTAACTATTATTCATGTGTATGTCGATAAACCCCTGAACTCATTAAGATTTTCGTTGTGAAAAATTTAAGTGTTCAAGTACTAGACGAATGCCTTCGTGACTGCCACACATCAACATACAAATTGCATTTTTTTCTAATTGAAAGGTGATTATAAAATAACCATCATTCATGGCCTCAGCCCTCAATACGATGGACTCCATTTAAGCACTGATTCAAGCTAAAAATGAACAGACACCGTATAATGATATCAAAACTTAGGTTGCTTCAAAAAGGCCAAACTAATAACCGTCAGCCATATGATTAATTAGATCATTGAAAGATTACAAAATTATACAGAAAACTAAGGCATCACTGTAACCATGATATTACAAATCAAGAGAAGGATAAGATATATAACACCATAGTTAACGACCAACCATAAAAACAGCAAGCTCACGAACTTACTAACCACAATTGGTCCAAATGTGTATCTAACCAAGGAAAACAGTTACAATAGCTATAGAGCACAAATAAACTTGCTTTTTCCTCTGCTTAGGCAGCCCAAATTCAGTAAGAATATCTTTTAGTTTCTTTGTTCGAAAACGTGTCAATTTGTCCAGCACAATAAAATCTCAGTTTTGATCAATTAAAATAAACATAATTTTTGCAAGTGCCGTTAACTGTTTACAATAACACCGAAGCTTTAACTTATTGTGTCTGAGATGCATTAGGAAATCCGCATACTCTCATATACTGGAAAAGTGTACAGTTTTTTAAAAAACTCAATACAAACACACCACAAAGTGAACTCAAACACTAAAAGGTTTAAACCAATACATATCAAAATAATCAATCTATACACACCACAAAGATTATTGGCTACACCAAAACAACTTCACTGAATAATAAGTAAAATGATATTATTTTGACGATCTCTCATATAACTTATATAAGATTTCACTTTATATCCACGAACCTCTTATTATTATTCTAATTTAAATTAATTTGTAGATATTTTGGAATTACTTGTCGAGTTATAAATTGTGTCTTGTGTGTATTACGGTCTTCAAAATGTATCACTTATTATTAGCTATTCTAATTTAAACTAATTTCCAAATTTTTTGGAATGCTTTGTTGAATTGAGTTGTGCCTTTGTTTTCTTTATCATGACATATACACAATCCTCTCTGATACCAATAGTTGAGGTTGTGTCTTCTGAATGCTCTTTTAATCAATTGTTTGAAAGACACCATGTTGTCACAGAAGAGGTATAGAAAATTTATTGAAATGATTGGGGTTTTTTGTCACCTTAACTAATTATTTTCATATAAGCGATAACAGAAGAACTGTGACTTTTTTCAGCCAATCTAATAACTGGACGTATTCAAAAAAACGATAACCAAAAAAATGTTAGTTTCTTACCCTCGTTGATGTTATGTATAACAATAATACTGTAGCACAGCTCAACCTTAGTCCTGTGTGATGAGTTGCTGAATTTTCATGGTTAATTACTATCTATATTGTCATTACCCATAACAAAAAATGATGGAGTATGTCAACAAGAAATGGAGCACAATAATGAAGATGTAAAAAAATTTTAGTTATGTTGATGACATTTACCGTGTAACCCATTTATATTAATTGGCCGCATTACTCTTATGGTTTTCCATTTTTTATTGAGAACTTTCCATTAAATATTAAATTTAAAACTTTCAAGCTCAAAAAACCGAAGACGGTGACTCGAGTGAAATCAATGAAAGAGCGAAAGAATTGCTACAAAAAGTAGAAGTTAACACATGAACGACTTGTAAATAGAAATTGACTGTTCATTTTGTATTATTAATTTATAATTATATAACTTTTATTTTAAATTCTGTCCATTTAGTGCTGATACAATGTTAATGTGAATGCATCTTATCTAACATTATTCGGAAGATAGAAAAATAAAATAAGAAGAACGAAAATTTGTATTAATTTTAGAAGTTGTGCTAATAATATTTTAGGAATTTTAAATTTTTGGTATTTTTAAAAATTTTGAGTTTTTAAGATTTTAGTTTTTGAAGCTTTTAATATTTTTAAATTATTTTAAAAATCCTTAAAATTTGGAAAACTAAAAACATTAGAATTGAAATTCCAAAAACACAAATTAGCATGGGTGACAAAATTTTTCTGGCACTAGTAAAAGAAGAAGAGCTTGTTTGCACTTTTAGGTTGCTTGCATTTTTTTAAATGAGTAGGCAATGATTATTTGTATTAACTATATCAGAAATGAGTTGTTTAGATTACTTCTATTGATGGTTAATCACTACGACACCAGAATATTCCTTTCACTACTAAACTTATTTCATTTATAAGCCTGAGCCTGATTGCATAATAATCTAGAAAATCCTTTTTCTCTTCTTTTGATCTATTCATTTGTATTTCTTTTCTACTTCTTTTTTTTTTTGGTTTCTATATTTTGGACTCGACAATCTTTGATGAAATTTTAGTTTTTTTAATCTTTGGGGGTGATTTTTGTGAATTCAATAAATGTGTTTTTTTTCATAAATGTGATTCAATATATTTCTACTCTAGAATCAGGCTCGGCCTTGACCTATAGCTTGATGCCAATGCTAAAATTGTTTTGTGCCTGATTTATGGTTTGTCTCAAAAGCTCTCAATCAATTTGAATAAGTTAAGCGTAACACTTTACAGCAAAACATAACTTAATTTCACAATATTATCACGACAACAAATAAAAATAGTATTAAGAAAAAACAAATTTATTCTTTACTATTAAATATAAAGTATATACTCATTTACATTCTTATAAAATTAATTATTAGTATATCATTGCATAAAACTTTATGGAATGTATTGATATTCATGATAGGTAATTAGGTATACAAATTGTGGAGACATCATGCTGAAAAAACTAGTATACTTCATAATGGTCTTGTTATAACATCCAAAATAACTGACGAAGCTAAGTCATAGAAAATAGGTAAGAAACTTGGTACAAAAATGGAAATCAAATGTCTTTGGTAAAGGAGAATTTGTTTGGAAAGTAAAAACTGAGAACATTTAGTCTTCTTCAATGACCTTCGTTCCCAGTCCGCCCAATCCTTCCGCTGGAATTTCAGCAACAGTGACAAGAGAGTAGAGCTCCTCCTTGGCATCTTCATCATCATTTCTCTTGCGCGCAATGCGCACTCTGATTCTCCTTGGGACACTTCGGATACCTCTGCTCCAGATTTGCTTATTTAGCTTCACATCAACTCTAACATCCTTTGTGCCCATGGCCTTCTGGGCAAACTTTCTGATCTCCTTTATGGCATTGGGGGCCTTCTTCTTAAATGTGCTACAGATAAAAATAGCAATTTTCAAGTTAGCTTTGAATATATCAAAGCCTCAGCCAGGTGAATAATATGAAACAGGGAGAAATGTAAAACATTGCCGAATCACGGCTCATCATTCAGGTAGTCTAATGCAAATACGATATTCTGCATTATTAAATTTATTGCCAAAGTACATGCTTAGGTAAATCTCAACTATAAGATAGAGATGTGAGCTCCATGAATCAGTAAAAGCAGCTACAGTACACTTTTCGTAAACCCCATCATTGCATGAGAACTTAAGATCTTCTGGTCTTAACATAAAGTTAAAAAATATTCAATTCCAACAAAGCAAAGACTATGAAATATATTTATTAATATGAATAACCCATCAATATGATTGAACAGGGACAGAAATATGTACTTGTGGGGCTTTAACAAGACATTGAAAGAAATACATTCAGACAAGATGCAGATGCCAACAAAAAGATCCAATTAGGCTGTGTTTGGTTTAAAGAAAATTTGAGAGAGGAAAATTTATGGGGGAAATAAAATGAATACTTTATTTGGTTTAGAGAAAATTGGAGGTGTAAAACTAAATGGAAAGTACGGAGGTAAATAAGAAGAAACATTTGTCAACATTAAAGACTGTTAAAATAGTTTCTACAAAATTTTCCAACCCGAGAATTTAATTTCAATCAAATTTTACTTTCACTCAAACTTTTCGCAAACCAAACAGACTTACTTTGCAAACAACAAGTGAGACATTCCCCCAATCCATGAAGTTAAACAGACTAATTGCTAACAAAAATCACAAGCTATAACTTATGATGCCTAATCATGCATATATTTGCCTGGCTTGTGTCCAATTAGTACCAAATCATACTCCAACAACGAAACTTGGAGACAACATTCAGGGACCAATATACGAAGGATACATGAGATAAAAAGGAA
>NQLW01000064.1:1086788-1121531 GCA_002312845.1 Kalanchoe fedtschenkoi | reverse complement strand
TTCATGTAAAATTTACAAGAAAGATTGGCCATAGCTGCAAATACATGAATAAACAAGTAGAGCCATTTTAACAAAGCATCAAGCGGAAGCTGAATCATAATCAGGGTATCCAACCGAACCATATCTTAGCATGAAACATGTCTGTCGACGGGGAGTTGCACGCACAAGCAATCGGTCAGAAGCACCAGACCACTGTCGGCACTCAGCAATCTAACCTATCAATACACAAACTCCGCACCATTCAAACCCATACCGCATTGCATCAACCGACAGACCCTCAGGTTTCAAAATAGGTTGCCTCCCTCACACAGTCATTTCATCAAACATGTAAGGGGCAATCAAGCATCAGTTGCAGCAGGGGCGTTGACAATTTGAGAAACGAGAAACTGAATCAGTCAAATCATACACATACGCAGACTAACCATACTGTCTCGAATCGGAAAGAGAGCAGACCAGCGGCGCGCATCAGCTACACACGGTACGATGATGATGAGGTTGCAGCTTGTGGTGGAGCGACGCGGAAGAGGAGCGAGATGAGTTCGTGTCGTGATTTTGTCCAGTTGTAAATGTATCGATATGACACGTGTCATCACGGTATTTGTTCGTTTTATTTATTTATATTATTTAATTTTATTTTATTTTTGAGGTCAGATTCGCATTTCGCAGTTGAGATTTTGCGAGTTGCTCTTTGATCAGTCAGCCGGCGAGCGAGCGAGCGAGCGAGCTCATCTCCTCTCCACCCCGTCCAATCAGAGCGATGACTTCTCGAGGCGCCATTTTCTGCGGTCGCCTTCCCATCTTCCAGGTTCTCAATTCTCTCCACGAGCATCAATTTTTTTATATAAATATTATCGATTTTTTGTTTCAGTCTGGTGTGGGAGTGTGAAATTGATCGTGAGGCTGTGCTTTTACTTCCTCTTGATGTGTGTTTGTTCTGCAGCTACCGGCCGCCACATCTCCCGCTTGTATTATTCGATTTGGTGTTCAGTCGAGGCGCAAGCCCTTTACAGTCTTAGCGAGGTACTCCCAGTCTCAAGACGTTTTCACCTCTCGCCTTCAAGGTAGGTTAGCCCGCTTTTCTTTCCTTTATTTTCTTTAGGCTCTGTTTGTTTTCGGGAAAATGTTACAGGAAGGAATTTGAAATGGAAAGGTAGAAGGAATTCTATGCTTGGTTTAAAGTAAGTTGTGTTAGAAAATTATAAGGAAAAATTTATGAAACCAAAGAGTATTTTATTCTCTCTCCGTCCTTATATAGTAATAGTTTAAGTTTAAGTCGAATAGATTAGGAAGATATTTATATTAATGGTCGAGCAAATTTAATAGGTAGTTGGTTTATTTTTTTTTAAATTTCGCACAAAAAATTAAATTGATAAATTATTACTGGTGAAGAATGAATTTTTTATTGATTATGATAATGAAGTGATAAATGTTTGACGTTTTAAGATAATTATTGATATTAAATAAGCATTGAAAATTGTTAAGTGATAAGGAAAAATGGTCAAATAAATTCTGTTAAGTGACAAGTAAATGATGACAGAAGAAGTAGTTTATACTTTTCACCAAAGCTCTCTATGTCCAACCAAACAAGTTGAAATGAAATGGAATCCATGATAATTCATTTTTGTTCTCTTTTTTTATTCTCATTTTCCGTAAACCAAGGTAGAAGTATTTGCATGATGATGATGATGATTATGGGCTATGCGCAGAGGGCATCCAGAACTTGCCCAAATTGGTAGAGGATATTGTCCAGACCTCCATCAACACCGGCCCTAGAGGTGTCGTAAGGCTGGCACAAGGTATTCAAGCCGTGATTGGTGTTGGAACTGAGTGGCTAGCTGATGTATCTGCCGTATGTATATGCCATTTTTTGTTATCTACCAATTCTTTGGTTTTCAATTTACCCACAATCAGTTAGGTACCCTATTCGAAGCTTTTTAATTTAAGGGGAAAAACCCAAAAGGGGCCCTGAACTACCACCGCTTACCCAATTGCGGTCAGAACTACCATGATTTCCAAAAAGAGTGCAATGAAAAAAAATTTGACTGATTTTCTAAATTAAAGTTTACCATTACATTTCAAACCTAATATTATTATAAGACTTAGATTTGTGTGCGAAAATTACGTCATTTAGTTATCAAAAGACGTTGTTTTCTTTATGTGCGCAAAATGATATAATTTATTTTGATAACCAAATAACGTAATTTTCGCACACAAATCTAAGTCTTATAATAATATTAGGTTAGGAATGTAACGGTAAATTTTATTTTAAAAAATCAGTCAATTTTTTTTTTCATCGCACTCTTTTTGGAAATTGTGGTAGTTCTGACCGCAATTGGGTAAGTGGTGATAGTTCAGGACCCCTTTTGGGTTTTATCCCTTAATTTAATAAGGAGATTTTTTTTTTTTTTTGAATGCAGTCTACCAATGCTTCTGCTCAAATACCCACTCAACTGCAACTCGGACTGCTCTCCCCAGTTTATTTGAGGAAGCTGTTTGAGAGGATGGGGGCGACCTACATCAAGTTGGGTCAAGTCTGTCTCTCCTACCTAACTCCATTTCTTTAGATGCAAATACTCCATCTTCATCTGTCACTAGCCAATATGGCAATGGTCTTTGGGAGTCATAATACCCTTTTCATTTTATTCAACCAGTTCATAGCATCTGCGCCCACATTGTTTCCATCAGAGTATGTTGAGGAGTTTCATAAATGCTTTGATAGAGCTCCCCCGGTTCCTTTTAATGACATACAAAAAATCCTGCGCGAAGAACTTGGAAAACCTATAGACAGCGTCTTTGACTATGTTGACCCTAACCCATTGGCTTCAGCCTCTATAGCACAGGTGAGCTCATATTTACCATTTATCATTTGGTCCATCATCAAATTTTGAAATGTCATTTTCTTCCAGGTTCATGTTGCAAGGCTTAGAGGGGTTGAAGAAGATGTAGTTGTAAAAGTTCTGAAACCTGGAATAGAGGATATACTTGTGGCCGACCTGAATTTCATATATGTGGTTGCTCGAATATTTGAGTTCTTGAATCCTGACCTCAGTCGTGCATCACTGGTATGTCTGTGCCGTAACCCTACTAATTTCCATTTCATACGACACGCACTCTTACTCTTTGTGAGGGAGTTTAATGATCAACTGACTCTTCTAGCCATAGGCGGATCCATTGTGGGCATTGGGGACAGTCCCCCTGAAATCAACCCAAAGTACCTCTAACCTTAATAACAAAAAAATAATTTTATTTATAATTTCGACTAAATCTTAGTTTTGTACCCCCGAATATGAAATTCTGGAACCGCCAGTGGTGCCAGCCTACTCATATGTTAATATCTTCTTCAGCGTGATGAAATGTATATTCTTGTGCATTCTTGTTAATGCCTTCAAAAATTATCAGAGGATACCGTCATGCAAGTGATAACATTTTCTCTCAGTTTTTGTGTAGGTTGGCATTGTGAATGACATAAGAGCGTCTATGCTTGAAGAAGTAGATTTTATTAAGGAGGCTGCCAATATCGAAGCCTTCAGGAGATATTTGGTTAATGCGGGTCTCACAAGGCTGGCTACTGCTCCAAAAGTATATCAACAGTTCAGTACCCGTAGAGTTCTGACAATGGAAAGGCTTTATGGAGTCCCTATTACGGACCTGAATTCCATAAGTTCGTTTGTCTCGGATCCGGAGACGAGTCTAATCACTGCACTAAATGTGTGGTAGGATATTATTATTATTATTATTATTATTATTTGAGATATGTTACCATCCTTCTTTCCCAAACCTTGTATCCTTGGTTCAGGTTTGGAAGCTTACTCGCTTGTGAAACCTTTCATGCTGATGTCCACGCCGGTAACCTGTGGCAGCTACGCGATGGTCGCATTGGTTTTCTTGACTTTGGTAGTTGTCTATGAATAATGATGTAAGTTGGATTATACAACCATCATATTCATTTTATTTTGAAATTGTGATTCCCAGGAATTGTTGGTCGTATATCACCCAAAACATGGGCTGCTATGGAAGACTTTCTGGCATCTCTTGCCACTGAAGATTATGATTCCATGGCCACTGCTTTGATTGAAATGGGAGCGACAAACACGAATGTGGATGCTAATGCATTCGCGAGAGATTTGCAGAAGATTTTCTCGTCAATACAGGCAATTCATTTAAATACGTGCTTGGCATTAACTAAGAAAAGTCCTCTGGGCTATAGTAGCTTGTTGCTGTACTGGGTGTATTGTTTGTCTAATAGTTTTTTTTTTCCCGTAAAACAGAACTTGGATACGGAGGTTGTGGTAGCAGCTGCCAGAGGACCAAATAATGCAACAGCTATCTCAGCAAACATTGCGGTTGATGAAAGGCAAATGAATGCCTTATTTCTGGACGTGGTAATATGAATTTCTACTGGTCCTTGCTCATAAAGATTACTAGTTTTTTTTAAAAAAATTATTAATATAATATTAAAACGCACACGTCGACCATTGGGATCTGAACTCTGATTATAGGAATTGTTAAGAATCACCCGTCACCCTCTTTACCACCTCCACCAGGCCTCACCCAAATGTTTTCTTTTTAAAACAATTTGTTTCTGGAAGTATGCCAATCTGGTCATGCTGTTAACCGTTTTAATCAAACAGGTGCGAGTCAGTGAGTCTTATGGGCTCAGATTCCCTCGGGAGTTTGCTCTTCTCATGAAGCAGCTTCTGTATTTTGACCGCTACACTCGTTTACTGGCACCCGACATCAACATGCTTCAGGATCAGAGGATATACATTGCCTCCAATCGCCGAACATCTGACAACCGGGTATATCAGTGATGGACAGATGCTATACTTGAAACTAGTAAATATTTATGAATGTTTGGACGTCTACCGCACCCCAAGAGAATCTGATAGTATAGCGCCTTGAGATTTTCATATATGTTGATTCATCTTGAGTTATCAGTCTCCGTTTAAGTATGATAAGCTTACAGATTACCCAAATCCTATGTGATGCTGGAAAAGATTTCCTGTGAACTGTAAACTCTGTAATGTACCTCAGTATCAGTATCTGTATGTACGCACAACTTTACGACATTTTGAGTAGTTGAAAGAGCTCTGGTCTACAGAGAGAATTCCTCATTTGTTCCAGAATATCAGAAGAGTCTCCGGAAGAGTGATACAAATCAAACTTGTCTGGGCTTGTTACGGATATGTCTGTTTGATAGCTTTTGTAACATTTGGCATATTAATAGTCATATTTCTTCTTATGAGAACGATAGGTATTGTATTTTGGCTAATTTTTATATAGAGTATTTACATTGTAAGTTTTTACAGTATCAATAATAGATATTTCGAATATACTGATTTTTTTGTTACATTAAATATTCGTATTGTGCGAAAAATATTTACTGATCCAACGGCTCTAATGTGGCCATGTACAATCGATAAGGTGTTGTTGCTTAGAACAAGAAATGCCCTTATAAAGTATCATCAACTTGTCTAGACGCCGGTGTTATCAAGGTATGTAAGTGGTTCGGTTATGGTTTCAAATTTTGAAAAATTGACTATTAATGGTTTAATTTGGTTTTTAATTTTTTTCTAACCGAACCGATCCAAACCGAATAAAATTAGAATTTTATATGAAAAATTTACTATTTAGTAATTAAATTAGTCAATAAAATTTCATGAAAAAAATTAACCAAATCGAATCGAACCATATGATTTGATTTGGTTTGATTTTTTAAAACTAACGATTCGATTTCAAATTTTTCAAATCAACCATTTGATTTGATTTATTATTAATAACCGAACCGAACTGAATAGTTACACCCTAACCGACAGTGCGCAAAGCAGCTAGCTGTCTCCAAACTGAAACCAATCCACAAGTCACCATCAGCAACAAACCAAGTAGAATGAGGATCTCCGCATTGTTTCCATCTCCTAAAGATTTCACCTATGTTCTCTCCGGGTATTCAACCAGCATATACTCGCCCAAAATCCACGCATCTCTCCATATATAACCAACCGACCCATCTCAAACAACTGCAAGCATTCATTGAAGTGCATGCGAACATGTCTACCCGGCTGCCGAGGTTTCAGGTTCCTGTCATATGTTTCACTCTGCTTATCGCAGCTCTGTTTGCTGGCTGCGCAACTGCAGGTCTGCCGCCATTATTATCCTTGAAATTCCTTTCCACGTGCATATGAATCCTCTTCGTGTCTAACCCTGTCTACCCGTGGCGGCTGCAGCTGGCGCGACAAAGGCGGAGAAGTACCCCACAGGCAACATCAACCTCAGCCCGTTCGATCAATGGTTAAACGCATACTACTGCCTCCAAACCGTACTCTTTTCTCCCCCATCTTCGATAAGTTAAATGATAATTTTAATTTGGTTTTTGAGTATTACGATTTGATTTTTAACAAACTAATGGTTCGATTTGATTTTTAATTGGAAACATGTGATTTGAAAATTAAAAGAATTAAAACCAATTTGAATGTTGATTAGAAACTGAACATAAAGTATGCGCTCTAAATTAGTAGGCTTTGTGGAATGATCGTGCACGAATATTGAACAGGCTTCCTGCGAGACGAAGTACCAGCTGACCTACTGGGGCTGGAAGAACCTGACCTCGGCCGACACCCAAGACTACTGCCGGCCAGGCGGATGCCGAGAGCAAACCGTGACAGCTCTCACCTGCGTCAGTCTAGTGAAGCCCGGCTTCAAGTTCGTGGACGCGACTACGGTGCGTGACGTCAACAACACCATCAACCAAGGATGCGCCAATGGTACATACCCGCATTCCTTTCCTAAACCTCCCTCATCAACTCAGCATTCTAAATAAAACGTTCATCAATTAATCAGCTAGACAGAGATTAATTAGAAAGTGGGATTAGTGCATCATTTGCCATCTTAGAGCGAACAGAAGAGTGTGTGAACGATGCCAGTGTTTATCATGTTACAGGATTTACTGGAGCTGTGTTGAAAATGGAAACCAGCAGCGCTGAAAATCTCACAGGCAGCAGCGTCTCATTTGCCATGTCATTTTTGGTATCTATGCTCGTTATGTTGATCAGTGTCGGGTAGAGTAAACTTCTAAAATGTACGTATGTTTCTAGTGCAATAAAGAGTAAGAAAGACGGCATCTGCCTGACTGGGATTTCTAGCTTATGTAATAAAAAGGATATCTCCGCAGATCAGTAAATGAAATTCAGATTCTGAAAGTGAGATATCATGCTGTAAAATTAACAGTTAAATCCTGAATAAGAATCTGAACTGATCAGATCACCTCGGATTGATGACTGATGAATAATTTACTAGGAATGAAAATATTGCCATGATTGAAAATCTGTTGACAGCCCAACAAAAGCTTTACAAGTTGGGAAAGGGTGAGCCGTGGTGTAGCCGTGTAGGTGAGCAAGAAGATATTTGATCTGTATGATGCCGAACCGAATTCAGGAGGGAGTTACCTTCAAAGAAGCTGAAATGGTGGCGACTTTCCTCTCGAGATCTGACCTGTCAGACCCGACGTGTTTGTCAGCCTGCCGCCCATCTTTGAGGAAGAAAAACGTCGGTGTGGCTTTGATATCCCATGAACTACTGAATTCCTGCACCATTGAAAACACACTGACGCTTGAGAATCTGAGATAGATGGTGAGTGCAATATCCATCTGACGGAGCGAATTGCTTACAGCTAGCTCATCAACATCTATGGTACAAAACGATAAGTTGCCGTATTTGCCAGCCAGTTCCTGGTAGAAGGGTAGGATCTCTTTGCAAGGAGCGCACCATGACGCAGTGAAGGCTGCAACGACCTGTGATGGACAGCCGATTTCAAGTGCTTACAATCCATAAAGAAACAATGATTTGGTGAGTTGAGGCTGAGGGCTTACTATCTTTCCTTCTTTCTCTGCTTCGGATAGCTTGGCTTCCCATTTATCTTTGGCGGTGATTTTGTGGACTGACCGGTTAACGTGCTGCGAGGCGTCGGCATCCCCGGGATCTTGACCACCACACAACTGCACCGATCATACATATTCATGTAATGTACACATGAGCAGCAAGTGCATGCAAAAACGCAGGACCGGGTTGAGCTTGAGGAGGGAGATATATTACCTTAGTCCAGCACTGTCCCATCTGACAATTCAAATCGCAACAAATAACCACAGCATGCATCTGCAATGCTGAAGATCAAATCAATATCATCCAATGTTGATCAAGATGCACAGGTTCAGAGACATGACGGACTTTTCAAGGCAGAAAATATGAACCAAGAAACACGGAGGAATACAGATTGTTGGGGTACCTGGGGATCATTGAATCTACATCACAGCTTCGGATTCTCCATTATGTCCCCTGCCTCTAGCTGATTAATCCCCAGATGCGTGAATGTCCAACCCCTCAGCAAATTTCCACCAACAAATCTGTAGGTTCTCGAAACTGCTGGGTAATGGGATATTGGTTTGCCTGGAAATTGGAAAACTAGTTTTTTTTTTGTGGAACCCGGACAAGTGCGCACTTTTCGCACCGAGAGTCACAGACCTTAGGCCAGGATAGTTTCAAAAGTTGGCAATTTGAGAACAGTCAATCAAGGGGGGCGCAATTACCCCAATAATAGAAAGGTAGATATGCCCACATTTAGATACAGAGGACATGTCAACAATAATTGAGAAATACGATGTAGAAAGGCAGTCTATAATTAAAAACGCAAAATGAGTGGCAACAGATGAAGTCAACAGGGATGTAACAAACCCCTCATAGTCATGAATCAAACTTGAGCAAAATAGTAGACAGCTACTACAAACTGAGATGCCCATGTCTTTAGAGCCACTAGTCATAAAATGTTTAAGCCACGGCATTCAAGAAAGCTCTTCCAGGCTGACGTTGAGCAAGAGGTCCATGGCACCCAAGAAGCTGTGACAAAGAGGCATCTTGTTAAATGAATTGAAATTTGAAAAGTCCAGAGGCAAAACATTTAACACTTGAACAGTACACTATCAAAATAGCCTTGAAAGCACTGTACCTTAGCATTGACACCATCTTGTAGAATTCTGTTTTCTGACTTCCATTTCACA
Source organism: Kalanchoe fedtschenkoi (assembly GCA_002312845.1). Taxonomy (NCBI): domain Eukaryota; kingdom Viridiplantae; phylum Streptophyta; class Magnoliopsida; order Saxifragales; family Crassulaceae; genus Kalanchoe; species Kalanchoe fedtschenkoi. The sequence continues at coordinate 1,112,484 of NQLW01000064.1, read as the reverse complement.
TAGTCAGTGCGGTTGTGCTTGGTGAAACCCCTGAAATTATGCAATTAACAATTCAATCAACAGATAAAATCAGAGACCATCTTGTAAAATGCTAATGGCAAAGATTCATATTTATTTGAAGCAGGCTACAAGCTACATACCACTTCCTGCTGACAATAATCTTTTGACGTCCAGGGAACTTGAACTTAGCACGGCGAAGTGCCTCTTGAGCATGGTGGCTGTTGCTGTCCTTGCAACGCACAGACAGCAGAACTTGCCCAATGCTAACACGTGCACACACACCCTGTGGCTTTCCAAAGGCACCCCTCATACCAGTCTGGAGTCTATCAGCTCCAGCGCATGAAAGCATTTTGTTGATACGGAGGACATGGAAAGGGTGGACTCTGACTCTAAGATGGAAGGTATCTTTCCCACCGAACTTGGTCATGTACTTGTTGCAAGCAATACGAGCAGCTTCAAGAGCCTCACTTGACACATTCTCCTTCTCCCAACTCACCAAGTGCACACAATAAGGGAACTCATCAACACCCTTCTTCTTAGCACCAACATCATAGATTCTGATCTTAGGGTCAGGCACACCACGGCAAAACCTTGACTTTGGGTATGGCTTGTTCTTTATCTGCCTGTAGCACCTAGCAGGTCCTTCAACGATACAAAAGGAAACAAGAGAAGTCAATAATCAAGGGAAATATACTTCCACACATTCCAAATTGAAAGAAATCATATACCATAAAAATTTCTATGAAAAAGACTCTGTATATTGTTACAATACATCAAACCCAATATTCTATCTACCCGACAATTTGAAGCTCACAAGTATGATACATGTATTACATAATTAATGATTGCCTGGAGCAATACAAAGACAAGATAAAACTAACAAGATTAAAATCAAACCAGGAAGCTTCCTGCAGCTAAACAGCGCAACAAGAGACCTAGAAACGAGTTAATCAAGTGCAAAACAAGAATAAAGCGAGGTATTCTTGCCGTGGCTATAACAGTTGACGAAAAAAATCTGAAAACAAATCTTCCATTTGTAAAACAAGATTAAACAAGAAAGCTTATTGCAGCTACAATAATGGACGGAGAAAAGTCCAAACGACCAATCAACCAAGTGCAGAACAAAGCTCCGATACAAGATTGACAGTACAATAATCCTACGCAATACGACCTAAAACACGGAAATTTCACTATTCGAGATAGAGGCAAAAGTGAACACGAAACCACAACCATTCATCTAAACAAGCTTATCAACCCTAAGAATCAAAGAACGACAAAGAGATGAGGTACTCACTCCTCCCCATTGCTCTGTGAAAATGCCGCTCCGCAGAAACCCTAGTTTGAAGAGTCTGAAGGGCGTACGCGCTGCCGCTTATATACTCCGAGAAAACGTACTGTTCAACTCTAACACGCTTGCGGCCCGTGCCATCGACGAGGCCCAAAGTCGGCCCAATAGGCAGTCAAGACACGTTTCCCCTCATCCGTAGTCATCGCTGACGTCGCCTCATCCGTAATCAGCGACGAGTAGCGTATCGGTTCCACATTTGATTCATCTCAATTTCATAATTTTATACATTTTATTTTATTTTTTCATTACAACGTTTAACATTTATGGTTATGTTTAATATAGTTATTTTATTATAATAATTATTATAATATGTTTGTAACAGTATTAAAAATAACTGTTTGTTAAAACTTAGTTTATACTCTCTCCGTACTTTAATAATAGCCGTTTAGAATTAAATTAAGTGAATCAATAAGATATTAATATTAGTGATTGAAAATTTAATAAATAAGTAGTTAAGTTATTTTTTTATAAATTTTATTGTAAAAGATAGAATTTGGTGTGTTATTACTCTTGTAGAAGTAATTAATTTATTAATTTAAAGATATTTGACGGTAATAAATGTGTATTGAAATTGTTAAGTAAAAATAAAAGATATATGTATGTAAGATAATAAATATGTAAATGTGTATTTTATTAATTTATAAATTTATGATAAAAGATCAGTCCGAATAAGTAAAATAGATTATTTCATAAATATGTATGTAAGTGAAGGTAAATATATAATTTCGCTTATTATATTTTGTTTTGAATAAAAATTTTACCTAATTAATGAGTGCGGAATAAATGAATAAGGATAAAAGATAATTTGAAATGCACAATAAATATAATTTTGTATCATGTGTCATAAAACAGATCTTAATCCATAAGGGTACGTTTAGTAGCAGTCTCAGTATCAAAAATAACATAATAAATAATCTCACCTATTTTGATAAAATAAATAATCCTAATTTCTAAAGATAAAATGTATCTCATAGAATTATTAATGCTTATCATGTTTGTAACCAAACACATTGTACCATTTTTAATTATCTTTTCATTCTTTTAATCTCAGACTCCCAAACATGGGGTAATAAAATATATAGTTAAAAATTTCGTAAAATAAATTAATTTAATGAATATTTGTACAACTTGTTGGAGCAAAAACTTTGTAATTAATTAATATAAAACATAAAATTTGTTAATTTATTGTTTTCAAACGAAGGCATCATTAGAGGTAAGATTCCAATTAGATTGTATTTGCCCGCGTGATGTGAAATGGTAATTTCCCCTGGCATCCTACACACAGCAATACATTCACATGCTTGATTTATCTGTATATTTCTCTCATGATTAGAGACGACTATGATCTTGTTCATCCCACGAATAAAGCTCAAGACAGCATAGAACCATTGCTTTGTCTAATTATTATGCCAACTGATTCCAGTTCGACTATTACATCACACAGAAGAGAACAAACTCAAAGCTTGGATTTCATACTTCTGCCTTCTTCGATAGCAATCATCACCTTCCCCACTACTTTCCGGTCTTTTATAGCTGCAAATGCGAGGTTGGCCTGCAGAATTTATAATCAAACAAGTGAATGAATGATAACCGCATTCAAAGATCTGGCTGGCAGCCAACCCCATGTCTGCGCAAACGGTTCAGGTTTTAAATAAAAGCAAGTCAAGCAGTGGGGCACAGGGCCAAGGGGCGGCAATAGTAACAGTTTAATCCTAGTGAGGCAGATACTGAAGCAAAGCGCAACACGGAAAATTTATGCTTTCGGTGAATAAACACATAAATTCATTCCCTCTGTCCACGAGTACATGTTCTGTTGATATATGTTTATTAATCTTTGATGCAAATCACTCAGAATTCAATAAGCACATGAGGATGTGACTATCATAATAGTAAATTTCAGAAACCACAAAATCAAACTGTCTTTAAAAGCAACCATTACATGTATCTGTGGATGGTGAGAGAAGCCGTAATCAGCAAGGGTCATGATCATTGTTTGCATGGAGGAAAAGTCCCGGTAAAGGGATAAAAGTAAAAAATCCACGGAAATATATAATACCAAGATCCTTCCCAGTGTGCAAATTCAAGAGTTCTACAGTTATCAATTAGCAAAGTGTGTGATACCTCTTTCAGACTGTAAATATGAGAAATGTGGATCGTGATCAATCCCTTTGCTAACCAAGAGAGCAGCTCATTCAGAGAGTCCTTGAGCACTTTTGGCCTGTGAATGTTGTAGCTGCCCCAGTAAAGGCCGTGAATAGTCCAGTTCTAATCCACAAAAAATAACACTGAGTATCAGCAGTCGGACGGACATAAAGCTTAGTTAGTTGAACAACAAGATTTTTTTGATGTCGATTTCAGTGTTGATTACATTTTACAACGTCTACTTTAAACCAATGCAATTAATAGGAACAGTTGGCTGTCAACAACAACCTATCTCTCATCTACAGCGGCAATTAACATGCTCTGCACCTGGCTAAATGCGAGCTATTTGATGGAAGTAGCTTTATTAATCACACTCAAAGATTTATTTTTTTTGACAAAAGCTTTCAAGAAAAAACCAAATTTGTAGCAGACTGTGATAGCCTTAACACCCAAAGAGAACTCACCTTTACTAGGGCAATATTAGCCGGAATGACTGGAACTTCTCCACTAGCAAATCCTATCACCAAAATCTGAGCTCCCCAATTCAAGAGCTTCAGGGAGTCTTTCATGAGCTTGCCTCCAACAGGGTCATACACAACATCAACGCCTTTGAGCTTTTTAGTCTTCAAAAAATCCCTTACGCTTTGCTGCACATTTTCAGTGCTCAAATCCACCACATGGTCCACCCCCAATGCCCTCAGAAACTGTACCTTGTCACTTCCTCTACATACAAAAAGCAAACAAAAAATCATTTGAACCTAATCAACCGAAAACCAATCTTAGCTTGTCATATACATAATCTTCAGAAAAAAAGGCAAACAAAAAACACAATCAAAATAACACTAACGCACGATTAGCGATATAAAATAATCCTAGCTTAATCCAAGTGTTTACTAGCAGTGGCGGTTCCAGGATTTCCTTTCCATATTTTTTTTACTATGTTTAGAGGTATTTTGGATTGGATTCGGGGGGGGCAACTGTCGACAATGCCCCCCCAGTGGATCCGCCTATGTTTACGAAAGTAGCATCAATCCAGTACCTTGCAACAGCAATGACAGTAGCGCTGCAAACTTTGCCAACCTGCACAGCTGCAAGCCCCACGCCTCCTGCTGCACCTAAAACCAACAAAACCTACCAGTCTTCCCTAGATGAGAAAATGGCTCAACATGTTTAAATGAGATCTCGTGTATGGTCCGGTGAATGTAAGTTGTATTGTACCTGACCAGAAGTGAGATTAGCTCTATGCACAAGAGCAACGTGTGATGTCCCAAATGCAACCGGCAGCGCCCCGGCAGCAATCAGATCACATCCCTCAGGAACTCGAAACCTATGAATATAATAAACGGGCGGATATCAGAGCAAACCTCGTTAAATCTATACTCAAAGTTACTATTATATATATAGGGTATCTGTAACCTAATTGATCAGCCACTCATTTCTTCTGCAGAAACGCTTAATTAACTGGAATTCTCAACAAAATTATATAAAAATGGAAATGAGATTTGAAGAAGAGAAGATAAGCTCACAGTTCAGACTCATCAGTAACAACGAAGCCGGCGTAGGAGCCGAGAGCCGCCAAGGAACAAACCCGATCGCCAACCTTGAACTCTTTAACTCCAGGACCGACAGAGTCGACCACTCCGGAATAATCGGAACCCGGAATAAAAGGGAGAGGCGGCTTCTCCTGATACTTGCCCAAAATCTGCAAGTAATTCGCGTAGTTCAGGCTGGTGGCCGCCACCTTGACCCGAACAGACGTCGGAGATTTCAGTTCCGGAATTGGATGGTTAGCCGACAGCACGATCGGGGAGTTCTCATCGGTGACCGCAGTCGCCGTCGGATCGCCCAGCTTCCTGCAGACTAGGGCTTCCATTGTTCGGTAGCAAATGGAACGCAATGCTGTGCTGTCGAAATTACTTTGCTCTGTTACGGATATGAACTTTTCTTTAAGCGAAAAAGCAAACAAATCGTTTGTTTGTAATTAGGGATTTAGGGGAGTGCATTCTTCCGAAAATCATTCACCTCACTAATATAAAGTTAACCGAATTAATTTGGTTCGATTAATTTGATAAATTGATTTATTCAGTCAAAAATTAAATGAAATTTGGTTAATTTGGTTCGGTTAATGGAAGAATTTTTTTTGAATTCAGCTAACCAAATTAATCAAAAAAATATTAAATAAAAAATAATTGTTTTACTTATAAATATATTGATTTTATAAAATATATATTATTTGTTCAGTTAATTTGATATTTAACCGATAACCGAAATTATCGGCTAACCATATAATTCAGTTCGGTTATCGTTGAGAATTTTAGAATTCGGTTAATTCGATTCGGTTAACCGAACAGTAATTTGATTTGATTAACCGACCGATGCTCCCCCTATTTGTAATAGTGATTTTATAAAATGTGTACGAGATTTTTGTAATAACAAATGTGTACGTGATTAGATGGCGTCAAGTATATTTGACGGAGTCGAGGATCATTTAATGATGTTAAACGATCCATCAAAAATTTAACAGCTTGCACTTTATTTAAAAATAGTTTGGACGGCAATTCTTTAGAGGGTGATAGTTCAAATCCTTTTTGAATTTTTTTCTTTTTTATGTCAAAAGAATTTGAATTTGTAACGTGGAGGTTAAGGATTTCACCTTATATTTTTATATCATTTGAACACAATCTCGATGACTCTTAAGGCTTTGTTTGACATACAAAAAGTTTCATGAAAAAAAAAATTAGATGGAAAGTTAGATTTGACATACAAAAAGTTTCATGAAAAAAAAAATTAGATGGAAAGTTAGAGAAATTCTTTGTTTGGTTTAAATGAAAAATTTAATGGAAAAAATGTTTGATGAAAAATTTTGTTTAATAACAATAAGAAAAGACATTTTTCTGTACACTTTCCATGATAAACAAACAAGAGAAAAATGAAATGAATTCTATTAGGAATTTAGATTTCATTCTATTTTCCATCAAATTTTTCTTTCCATGCAACTTTTCCTAAATCAAACACACCCTAAGACTGTGTTTGGTTTAGCGAAAATTGTAAAGAAAGAAAAATTTGATGGAAAGTGAAATTCATCATGAATTTCATCTTATTTTTCTTTGTTTGGTTTAGAATGGAAAATTTGAAGAAAAATTTCAAAACTCCATTTAATTTACCATAACTTTCCTTCTAACTTTCCACATAATTTTCTTTCCCTCATATTTTTCATCTAAACCAAACATTAAATTTTACCAATTTTCCTCCACATTTTCCTTTCCACTAAATTTTCCGCAAACCAAACACAGCCTAAGTGATTCAATTTTCAATACGTGACCAACATGGTGTTGATCTTGTGGTACAGAGCGTTGTGAACAACACTCTAAGTTCTAAATTCAAACTCTAGTGATAATACATAATCATGATATGTCAAAATTAGTGTGAAGTGAGTCGCAACGAGAGTCTAAATTTCTTCATATCCCGCCCGATGAGGAGCGCTGAAAACATGCGAGACGCAGAGGACGGGCGGGTAATAAAACAAGGACATCAGCAGCAGATTTTGGTGAGAGTGGGACAATGGCAGCGGTTGTTGGGGGCATTAACCACATGGCTAGTCTAGTCATGGTCAGGATTGAAGGTGGGGAGAGCAACTGCAGAAAAGGGATGAGAGTCCTCACACTCGTGACGGTGCAAATTCCTATGACTTCCGCCAACGTCGCATTTAAGTGAGGTCGTGAGATTGGGAGCTCTTATTTCTAACATATGAGAGAGGTCTGTCAAAGCAGGAGAAATTCTACCGTATCCATCACGTGGTGGAGGATACCACTAATGAGAAATCGCCACGTGACACATTGAAAAATATTAACAGCTCACCCAAGAATCACTCGTCAAAACAGAGCTCGATAGAACTACTGACGAGGAGCGATGAGATCAGCAAGGGAGCAACTCTTTTGATTGACGAACTCAATTCCATGTTATCATTTCACCGGAGATGATTCCTTTGAGATGATTGTGAAAATCGCTAGAAGGATACATGGTGGTGATTGACGTTTTATCAGTTAATCCCGCTCAATTTTTTTAATAAAAAATTTATTTATATTTATAATTTTATATTAATAAATATAAAAATTGACCTGCAAATTACAATTCTCATATTAACTACCCCAACTTTAATATAATTCAAATAGAATGTGAAAGGCAAATAAACTTATTTCTAATTAAATGCCTTGGTTAACATTTATCTAACCTTTACGGTTCAAATTTTCCTTCTTGACCTCCACGTTATTTTCAAGTTAAAGACAAAGCTGAAGGAGTGTGAAAGGTACATTTTATATCATTTATTATTAATACTCATTATTATTTCAAACCAAACATAGTACAATAATATTCATTACTATTTTGTTATGAAACATGTACTTGTTGTGGATTAATAGTTTGACAAAATTTCATCTGACCAATCGGGTTTTGGTCTGGTAGTTTTGAAAGCTGTGTAGCAACCGTAATGTCTTACAGTTGAGTCATGTTGGTAATGTTTTGCGCTTAGATACACTGAAAGTATGTTCGAATCATGTTGGTATTATTTTGCGCTTAGATATACCAGAGGTGTGCGTGATCTGACTCACAGTGAGTGTGATCATCATTATCAAAATGTAGATAGTAAGCAGTTAGTTGCCAAAAATAAAAAAATTCATCTGGGATAAAAAGTGATATGTTTGAAAGTTTAAGTTTTTTTCTAATAAATTTTATCTTTTCGAACTGCTTATTTCATATCATTTAATTATACTACTTATCTTTCTAATAATAATAATATTTGACTCATATTATTTAATTATTTGATTAATATGATCAACTGAATTAATTATTTTTAAAATGCATTGTATACGGAAAAGAGGGAGCAAAAACGAAATGAAAAAATGTAAAACGGGGAGCAAAGAGAAGAAGAGACGAGAGCTGTGTTCGCAACAGTGTCAAAACGGCGGCGGCCGCTCTGATGCTTCCGTAACGGCGTCGTTTCACAGCGTCTGTCTGGAGGAGACAGACGTAAGTCAAACTCTACAGCACAATCAGATATTTGTATGAAATAAATAGAGTCAGTTGAGTAGAGATGGAGGAGAGGAGGACAGTGGAGCAACGGAGGTGGAAGGAAGGGATTGGTGCGTGAGAGAACATGGGCTGCCCTTCTGTCGCCATGGCCTCAGGGATTGCAGTTATTATGGTAGGTTTGGCAGATATTGAGGCTAAAATTTGACTTTAAAGCTCCGATTCCGCGCAAGGAGATGGCAGCAACCGCAGCACTTACTCACAGGCTGGCTTGGAGTTGGAGTGACTTCAACTCTCCCAGCTGCTCCGCCCGTCCAATTGATTCCAGATTCGCACATATGCATTCGCTCAAGGGTGCCAATGCTGCGTTCAAGGCGTCTCTTCGCCCTCCAAATGCTTCTTCGTCGCCTTTGGCTGGCGATCCCTTCTCCGGTCACCATCTTACACTTCCCTTGTTTCTTTTTTCAGTTGAGCATTGCTCTGAGTTTCGTTTCTTTTTGGAAATTTGACATTGCTGCTTCTTCCCCTTTTGGAATTGCTGGTTGCTGCTCCACACCACGCATTGATAATTGATTTTGAGTGTAAATACAACTAATATAATTAATTTGGTATCATAGCAGTTTTTTCTGCTCTACCGTTAATCAGATTGCACGAGTGCGTGAGGGAGTGTGGTATTTGTTTTGTCAAGGAATATCAAAATAAATAATAATGCATGATATCTGGAATCTGGATAAGAGAGTAAATGTTTGTTTATCGAATGAAATCCCAAATACATGCAAATACTTGGATGACGGTCATATCTGTGGAGATTTTGACATTAGTAATTGTTATCTCACAATATCCTCTCCTGTGAGGAGGTTTGAGGTTTGGAGTTTATATGCTGCCTCTGTCTTAAATACTTACGTAGGGGTGGAAGTGTAGTTCTACATAGAGCATATGTTTTGGATGGATCTGGTAATTAGGAACAAACTTCATTGAGATGTCTTGCTGATTGTGGTGTCTTTCAGTGTTCTATTGGTGATAATGACTTTCATGTTCACTTGAAAAATACAGGCCAGGTGATAGAGGAGGTAAAAAGGCGGAGGCGCCGGACGGTAGCTGGTGTTGACCAGGATGAGTTGCTGGATCCGAAATTACTAGCTGATCCAGACAGCTACTTCTGTGAGTTTGAAGGTGTCCACATACACCACAAGGTTTACCATGCTGAACCACAAGAGTGTAGCTCGTTTGACGATCTGGGCACCTCTCGACTAGGTGAACGGTCTGGAAAGATTGGGATTCCTATGGTTTTGTTACATGGGTTTGGGGCGTCTGTTTTCTCGTGGAGTCGTGTCATGAAGCCTTTGGCAGAGCTTATAGGATCCAAAGTCCTTTCCTTTGACAGGCCTGCGTTTGGGCTGACTTCACGGGTTGATTATTCTGGTCATTCCTCATCAGCAAATAATGATGCAAAACCTCTGAATCCTTACTCCATGGCTTTTTCTGTGCTCGCTACCTTGCATTTCATCAAGTTCTTAGAGGCTAAACAGGCAATCCTGGTGGGGTATGTTTTTCATTTTGTTTCCGCTATATCTCATGCTCTCTTACTTTAGAAGACAGACCTGTCACTTTCCATATTATCCCATCCTAGTGCGAGCGAGGTTTTGCTGAGGAAGTGAAAGCTTCATTTTACAAATATGTGTTTAGCTTTCCCCTTGTGCTAATCGTAACAAGAGCATTTGGCGCTCACTGTCTTGTTCTAAAAAATATAAAATATTCATAGGAACTGGAGAGGTTTTAAGAAGTTTAACCATTAACATGTGAAATGATACACGTTTAGAACTCTTGATCTGATAATGCTTACTGTGTTATTTCACATGTGGTATTATTATGTAGGCATTCAGCTGGTGCATATGTAGCTGTCAATGCTTATTTCAAAGATCCTGAAAGTGTGGCTGCTTTGATCCTTGTTGCTCCGGCCATACTGGCTCCACGCGTTGTACATAAAACTGTGAATGAAAATGATTCAAGGAATGAGCAGAGCAGCAATGGCAACTCGGATTCAAGCGTAAATTCAATTATGAAAATCTTAATGGTGTTTTTGAAGTTTGTTGAATACATCAAGCAGTCAGTTAGACTTATTCTTGAAGCAATAGCATCCGTGCTCACATCTCTTTATAAGAAAGCACTGTCAGCTATACTGCGCTCTGCAATTGGTGTCATAATGGTAAGTACATTTACAAGGCCATTGTGACATTGTTGTACTGTTACTTCTGATCCTTGCTGTGTTACTCAAATTGCTGTGTGTTTGTTGCTTAATGATCTTAGACTGAGTTATTCAATTAGAGTCTGCCAGAAGTATCTCACCTATACGGGTATTATAGTATGGTATAGCAGATTAGTTATAATTTTTACTTTTTATTCAATGATGATGAAACGTGGTCCGTTAAGTCAACGTGTGAATAGCTGATTAGGTATTTATATTCATTGTAATTGTTCAATGCTGAGTTATAAATTTTATCTTATTTAAATTCAATCATGTTGTTCAAGAGTCTGATTCTTTTCAGATAAGGATACTGATTGACAGATTTGGTATAGCCGTGGTCAAGACTGGATGGTATGATCCAAAACAGGTGTCAGACCATATAATTGAAGGTTATACAAAGGTGACGTCAGTTTTTAGCTTTTAGTTGTTACTCTGTTATTCTTAGTTTTAAATTAGTAATTTGGCATAAGCGACAATGAGTATATGGATAATAAATTGATGATGCTGGTCGCATTGGCAGCCGTTGAAGACTAAAAACTGGGACAGGGCTCTCCTCGAATTTACGGCATCATTGCTTACAGATCCAGGTTCTGAAATGGAGCTGCCCCTTGGGAAAAGACTCTGTCAAATTTCATGCCCTGGTAATGCAGCTTGACTTCGTCACTTAAATATCTGCAGATGTAGCATAGAACCTACTATGTTTCAGAACTGATATAGAAATGTTGACAGCTTGGCAGTTATGAAGTAAGGGTCTCAAGTTAAATAGACATTGACTAAAATTCACAGCATGGATAAATATTAGATTTTTATTTTTTATGAAGCCGTGGAATATATGATCTGGACCATTCAGAAAGCCAGACCAGTATATTTTTGTGCTTCCAGTCTATCTGTCATTTTCAACTAGGAATTGCAAGAATCACTAGCCAGAGATTCATCTATCAATTGTTTGTTGTGCTCCAGTTCTTATCATCACTGGTGATACTGACCGCATTGTCCCAGCTTGGAACGCAAAGAGACTTCAACAAGCCATACCCGGGTCCTACCTCGAGCTAATCAAGAACTGTGGTCACCTGCCTCAAGAGGAACGGGTGGAAGAATTCATTGCTGTTATTGATAGATTTCTGAAAAGGACATTTGGTGGGTCGGCAGAGCAATTAAGTGAGCAAGCTGTCGCATGAAATTCCAACTCCTTATGGATTAGTTAACTTTATGGCTTTGGTTAGTGATTATTGGGAAAGGAATAGCCATGCCGTCATTGTATTCAGATCAAGCTCATTCTCATCCATTGTTTGCCCTTGTAACGGCGATGCGTGCAAAGTCATCGCCTATAAATGTTGTATCTATTTATGGGATACCCAGAGCCTAATCTTAATTTTTGGCGTACCTTGCTTTGAGTAGTAGTTACCTTAGAAAGGAGTATCAGCAGCAATGGTAAGACTAGCATCTTGTGCACCATAGGTGGGATTAACCCCTGACATAATGTCATCACCGTAAATCACAGCACCTGCGGCCAACGCTCCAGCTCCCATTCCCATCCCAAACTGTGCCACAGGTCCTCCAAGTTTGCTGCCTCCGGAGGTGGGCATGTTCACATAACTCTGATGAGGAAACTGACCCATTCTGGGATCAAAAGTTATTGATGGTGCTGGGGGAGACAGAAGATGTTGAACGGGGTGGTAGCTGCTTGGACCAGCTGCAGATGGGTTGGTATAATATTGAGGGAATGGAGTGTGATGTGGGTATGGTAAATGTCTTTCTGGGCGGAAATGTTCTGATTGCTTGCTTCCAGGGTGACCTAGTTGAACTTGGCCTGCTGCAGCAGCCGAGGAAAATTGGCTTCCAAGATTCCTTAGTTGAAATCCGTCACCTGTACCTGCAGTTGTGGAAATGAGGTTTCAGGTAAATTAACCGAATTTCAGCTATGTTATTTAGCAAACAATATCAATGGCAATATACCCAGAGGTGAGCTTGGAGCATCTCTTTGTTTGCTGATCTGGATAGATATGTCTACAAACCCTTGAGGCTTGCCTGACTTTGGTTTCCGCAGCTGAAAGCTGACCAGTTCTTCAGCTACCTGACATACTCCTTCGGAGTTCTGTGCATATCTATCCAGGAACTCCCTCAGTCTTACAGTTGCTTCTCCCTCTAGTCTCTCCCTGAGAAACAAAGGCTCTCGGCTGTAAACTTCAACGTGCAGCGCCAGATCTTCCGCTTTCTCTCCTGCTGGGTCATCAACCATGGCTGAAAACTTGGTATTCCACACTGGGATTGAATTCCCAGATGCGCTGACCTTAGTGCAGTATTTGTCTTTCGGATCAATCCACCCCACTGCAAACCACTGAGGCCTCAGCAGTGATGAAGTCTTCCGCAACCCACGAGCTGAGATCAGGCAAACTTCTATCGCAGTATTCCTCATTTCTCCGGCTGAAGTGGCCTGCAGATGCTCTTTTGCTCAGGTTCTCGTGTAGCAAGCTAAGTGTAAGATCTAAGAGAAAGTCAAGTTTTGTTCCCTTATTTTCAAACAGCTTTTCGTACTTTAATTAAGAGGATGCCATCAAGGCTCCAGCGCCATCAGTGGAGAAACTCACTTTATTCTCACCTTTCCAGCATTCTTACTCCAGTACTATCTACTCCGTGAGTGATAATGGGGACTTACTAAATGCAGTCTCCTGATAGAAAAGCTATTATTCTGAGGAGCTCAGGCACAGATATGTCCATAACATCACTGGATAGTAATTGCTGTTCTGACCAACCCTCATACATTACAGATAAAATTGTCAGGTGGCATTTGAATTTATATTTTATGAATAACTATTTGAACCCCATGCTCAGGCTCCACTATCATTCTGTATGCAGGAGAGTGCTGGTAAGCTGGAGAAAGAGAGAATCTGAACTTGGAGATGATGAGGGACAGGAGAACCTTCATCTGAACCATGGCAAAGTTGCGACCCAAGCACAGGCGAGGTCCCAACCCGAACGGGACGTATGCCTGCGGAACCTTACAAGCTTTGGATACGCCGTTTGCAAATCTCTCAGGCTTGAATTCATTCGCGTCAGGCCCCCATATGTCCACGTCTCTATGCAGAGTTGGTATCAGAGTCCACAAGTACACACCTTTTGGGACGACGATGTGGCCTATTTGCGTCTCCTCAAGCACCTCCCTCGACACAAATGCTCCGGGTGGGTACAGGCGCATTGCTTCTTGAATAACCAGAGTCACCTGCAGGGTTCATGTCATTAAACTGCCGTGAATTCCATGGAGAGAGTTGGAGCACAAGTGAAGTGTAGATTGCATGAAACTGTTCAGTTTCTGGTTTGTTTGAAAGCAAGCTACCTCTTTTGTTTGGAGGAGAGAGTTGGAGTCTGGGGTTCCGTTGACGCAAACTTCTGAGAGCTCCTTTCGCACGCGATCCTGCCACTCAGGATGCAAGGCCAGCAGCATCAGGCACCATGAAGCGGCCACAGCAGTGGACTCATGACCAGCAAAGTAAATATTCTTGCAGTTGTCAACTATGAACTTCTTGGATGCATCTGCGTTGAGATGTGAATCATCATTCATGGCGCCTTCCAGTATGGACTGCAGCAGATCCTTCTCATTTGTCTCGGACCATTTTTCCCTGCGCTCTTTCACAGTCTCCCATATCAGGCCCTCAATCTCCGATTCCAATCTCATTGCCTCCTTCTGCTTCTTCTTCATCAGAAACCTGAAACTGGGAACCCCGCTGAAGAGGATGCCCTGCTGGCTGGACAGGACCTTCTGAAGACTCCTGAGCTTGGAGAAAATCTCCCTGCCTTTCTGGTAACTACTCCCGAAACAGGCCCTCGCTATCACGTCGCCAGTCAAGCTTCGTAAATCCTCATCCACCATTATATCTGCCATCAGCCCGCCTTGGGCGTCGACAGTGTCAGCCCATTTCTGCAGCAAAGGCTGCGTGGATTGCAGCATGATCTCCATCATACCCTGAGTGGGAGCAAAAAAACACATGTAAGCTATGATGATGAGAAATTAAATGCACTGTTTGGTTTCATCCACCTTGACTTTGTCCATGTAAAACTCCGGCGCGATGATCTTCCTGTGCAGAGCCCAGAGCTGGCCGTTGGACCTCAGTATGCCGTTTCCGAGCATGGAAGTGAGAGTTCTGGTGACATAGGTCGGCTTGCCTAAACTCAGTGTCACGAGCAGGTTCATTTCCTTCACTAGCTCCGGATCGTTTATGTACAAATGATGCCTAGAACCAGTTGAGTACATGTACAGAGAACCTGCGGATTATGAAAAACACATCCCCAACTGAACCTTCAATAAAATTGTATGGTTTCAAACAACTATTTTCATAAATGAAATTATTTTAAGGGCTTGCAGAAATACCTATATATAAGTTGCATACCTAGTGGTATACTTATTCTCTCCTTTTTAATAGAAAATATTTGTACACTTTTATTTATCACATAACAATCTCAATATATATTTAATAACTATAACTATTTTAAAAAAATCGAACACTAATAATTTTAATTCATAACAAAACACATTTTACACCAATATAAACCACTATTGTAAAAAGCGCTAGGCGGCACTAAACACCCATTTACTAATCGGCTAGGTGGAGATTAATCGGAAGAATTAATCGGCCGGTTAGACGGAGTTAGATATATTAATAATTAATATTTAAAAAATACATATAAAAATGAATATATTTTTAATTAAATAATTTAAAATAATTAATCAGCTAGGCGCTAGGCGTAGCGTTTCGACACCACCTAGCGGCTAATCGGCCACCTAGGCGGCTAGGTGGACGCCTTACTGATATAAACTACTATATATTACATTTTGTACTAGCTTAAAAAAAATTAAATACTAAATCATTAAATTTGTTCAACCGATAACTTTAAATTTATCTTCATATAGTCAAAATTACCTTAAACAACATTTATATGAGGACGGAGAAAGATTACCGTTGAAATAATAATATCAATATATTTAGAAGCTCTAGGGTAATTTCAAAATTATAGAATTTTAATGATTTTTGGGTTTTTGGGTTTCAAATTAGTGTTTTTAGGATGTTTCAAAATCTCTCAAAGACATCGTTTCATAATTTTAAAAGTTTAAATCTGAAAACCCTAATAAAGCACAAATAAGCAAAATCCATCCTAAAATAATAAATAAAAACTCAAAACCATGAAGCCCTAAAACACCTAAAGAACATTTAAAATATATTTTTTGACCGCTTTATTATATACTCCCTCTGTCCTCTTTTACATGTCACTTAACCGAATTTTTTTGTCCACTTTTACTTGTCACTTACCAATTTTCAATGCGTATTTAATATCAACAACTACCTTAAAATGTCAAACATTAATCACTTCATTATCATAATCAATAAAAAATACATTCCTCACCAATAATCATCTACAAATTTTACTTTTTGCACGAACTTTTTCAAAAAATTATTAACCACCTACCTATTAAATTTGTTCAACCGCTAGCATTAACTTCACCTTAATCTACTCAAATTAACCGTAAACGACATGTATTAGAGGACAGAGGGAGTAACTTATACATTGGTACCACTGTTTCTCGCATAATTTACAAACTAAAACAAAACAATACCAATTTCCAAAAAAAAAAAAATCATTTTTCATCATCAGGTTCAACATTATAGTTTGTTTGACAGGGACAGCCGGTAGATTCGGGTGTCACTTGTTGGTGGGCCAACGCGCATGGGGCCCAAAACGACAATCAGTAGCGTCATTGGAAACTTCAGCATAATTCAATTGTTCGGGCTCAAGATGATTATGTCGGCCCAAAATTATACCCTTTTCAACTGCCCCGGGCCCAACGTCTGACTTCGCTGACACGTCAATAGTCACCGCACCCACAATATCGAGATCGGATCCCCGTGATTTTCCCACCATAAAACGGCAGCGTATGAACTGCTATACTGTCCAAATGAGATTACCGATATTTTAAGTTCCTAATCTAAAGCTGGATTTGGTAGTTATTAGTTAATAACGAAAGCATTATTTATAACATTTTCAGTTAAATATCTTATTTTCTAATTTTCTATGCCAAATTAAGTGTTTCAGTATTAATTAATATTATACTTATTCTTTATGCTCCTACCAGACTAATCCTTAAATAAGTTGTAACAGAGATTTACGTGGAGGTGACCATACCGGTCCAACCGATTAATCTCCGGTTCGACCGATTGAAAAAAATCCCCACCCATCTCAATCAAATCAATTGCCCAATATAGGCCGGCCGGTAAGCCGGTGATCTCCAGAAAAAAGTCGGCTAATGGGAGCAGAAGAGAATTTTTAGTTTTTTTTTTAAATTAATACAAGAAAAAAACAAAATGAAAAAGCCGAAAGCCGCGCTGTACTGATTAATTAACCAATAAAAAAAAGAAAAGATTTGAGCTGGCGAAAACGCACCGTATCGACGCCTCCACTGCTCGAAGTAGGGGAAGAGGGTGGAGGTGTAGTCGTGAGCCAGAATGGTGGCTGGCTGCTGCTGGCGTTTCTTGGCCTCGGCTTGGATCCTGTGCATCTCGGAAGTGTTGCCGGACCAGAGCGACGGGGGAGGCCCCCTGACGCCTTGTTTGCGGAGCTTCCTCGCCAGCCTCGCCGAGTTGATCCACGCGAGGCCGTACAGGCGGAAGAAGAAGCAGCCGGTTAGGACAGCCGCGGCTGTGAAGAGGATTCGTACGAGCTCCATTTCCGTACGCTCTGATGTGAGTCTTGCGGTTTTTGCGCACTTTTGATTTGTATGCATCACTCTTTTTTATTTAGTGTTTTTCGTAGAAGTCTGTTGACCCTACTATTTCTTTTCGATATTTTCCAGTACCGATTATGCCCCTGGATAAAAGAGTTGGTCTGACCGATCAGTTACCTAAGATTCATATATTTAATTGGACCGGGTGGATATACCATGTCCGAATCAATTGAAGCGGTTAAAATGTTGTTGTTTAAAATTTTTTAAACACAAATGTCGTTTCATAACTTTAAAATTTTAATGTCTAGAATCCTAAAAAAAACTAACAACAAAAACAAAACCCTAGAAACTAGGAGCATAGTTGATGAACCGAATCAAACTATACCGAACCGATAGGTTCGGTTTGATTTAGAATATTAGTGGTGGTTCACTGTTTCAGTTATTGAAAAATGAAAGACTAATGATTCGGTTCAATTTTCAAATTTTCAAACCGAACTATTTCATAATATTTTAGATCATGTATTAATTTAATTGAATATATAATATAAATTAGTAATTCTATTTAATTATTCATGTGAAAATTCTCATACTTAATAATAAAATTAGTAATAAAATTCATAAAGAAATAAACCACTTGAATCGAATCGTTTGATTTGATTCATTTTTTTTGCAACTAGTAATTTGGTACGGTTTTAAATTTTTCAAATTGATTATTTAATGTATTACTGAACTATCACCGCTACTAGAAACCAGTATTCTAAAAGGCGTTAGGCGGTCCTAGGCGGTGGAAGTAACGCCTAGCGACTAATCGGTTAGATGAAAATTAATCGGAATGATCAATCAGATGGTTAGGCGGAGTTATATATTAATAATATATTTAATAATTAATTATAAAAGTATACCTATAAAATTCAATATTATTTTAAAAATAAAATATATAAAATAATTATGCGCTAGACGTTTTGTAAAACGCCCAGAGACTAATTGAGCGCTTAGACAATTGCCATTTAGAAAATAGCTAGAAACACTAAAACAATAAAAAAATTCAAAACCCTAAACATAATTTAAAACACGGTCATATTTACTGTTTGAATTTGTAACTTATACACCCATTCGTTTTTCCCTATTTTATATTTTATTAGTTTAATTTCTTTTATTTCACAATATTTTTATTTAATTCGGTTCATTTTCGAAAAATCATTAGCCTTTTCGACAAAGAAAATATGCTCGGTCAACAGAAATTTTTTCTAATTGTGGCGTATGTACATAATTTTCAATTGAAGTTTGACATCCCAGAATATATTTGTGATTTGTAAAAATAAAATAATTACATAATTGTTTACTAATGACTAACTAACTTTAGTATTTATTATGTGATTTATAGTTTTCTAATGACTTATATACCCTCCACATATAACTGAATATTTCCTTTGCACTATTAGTTGTATTTTGTTTTATTATCATTCAATTCGTATTAGGTTGAGAGTTACTACTTGTCGACAATGAAGATAAACTTTTTTATATGCCAAGAGAAATCATCAAAACATCCTCATATTTATATGACATTTTTAATAGAATAGGGATAGATTGCTCAGTACAAAAATAAAATAAATTTAGATAATTTCATGAAGAATAATTTACCTCTACTATTTTTATTTTATTGAAGTAGTAAGCGACATTTTTTTCCCAGAAACGCCGACATCTTTAATTCGGATCCAACCTAGGGCTTCAAATACATTCTCGAAGACTGTATACCAGGTAAATAAAATGTAAGGAGGAGATATAAATAATACTATTAAAATTCCCACGCATAAAAATATAAAAAAATACATTCAATATATTTAATCATCAAAATTTGACTGGAAATAAAAGACTAATATCCAAACGAGTAGGCCACCAGGCATTTTCTTCGTCGCCGGTGCTGTTATTTTGTTATTTGTGGCACGCTGTGACGTCGTTTAACAATTGAGTGTTATCATTCCTAACAAGAATTTTATTATAGAAAACACTAGATCTTAAATGTTAGCTTAAGAATGCAATTATAATCATTATTATAAAAATATAAATTTATGCTTCTAAAAAATTAAAATAATTTGAATCGCAATTGAATATTTGGTGATATTTCGATATTTGTTAACTTTTACTTAATTTTAGTAAAATGAATTTTTTATGAACATTTGCCTTCCGATTGAGTTGAAACACAATTGAATATTTGGTGATATTTTAATCTAATACTATAAAAGAATAGAGTCTGTCCATCTGTCCATACGATGCTTCCGGGCGGTTCGATTCGATTTGAAATCGGTCGGTTCGGTTTGGTTTGAAATGTTAGTGGTTCGGTTCGATTCGAAATGTTAGTGGTTCGATTTGATTTGAAATCGGTCGGTTCGGTTCGGTTTGAAATGTTAGTGGTTTGGTTCGATTCGAAATGTTAGTGGTTTGGTTACAGTTTCATATTTTAAAGGGGAAAAACCCCAAAGGAGCCCTGAACTACCGTCACTTACCCAATTGAGGTCAGAACTACCACGATTTCCAAAAAGGGTGCGATGATTAAAAAATTAGACTGATTTTCTAAAATAAAATTCACCATTTTTGGAAATCTTGGTAGTTCTGATCGCAATTGGGTAAGTGACGATAGTTCAGATTTTTTTTTGGATTTTATCCTTATTTTAAAAAGGGATGACTAATAATTTAGTTCGATTTTTAATTTTTCTCGAACTGAAACGTCAGATCGACGAATACCTGTACTCGTATGCTATATAATTAGTCAGAATGTTACGTGCCAAGATTTGTTGGTGGTGTTAACAATATATATGGTGAATATAATAAATCCATAAAAAATCACTCATAAAAATTAGTTCCACGCGCGTAGACGTGGTGAGGTGAGAAAAAATAATTTGGTAATAATATCAATAGGGAGAATATTAACTTGAGTAAAATAAAATAAAAATTTTGTGACAAAAGAATAACATACATAAAATGAGTTGCAAACTCTAATTACTAATTTCATTTCAAACCCTTAACTTTATTTCATCTAAAAAAACATTCCCCTAAAAAATTCTAGGGAGTAGTAATATTTTGTTGAGTTGGAATCAACTTTTTTTTTTTAATTATTTATTTCGGAGGTCAGAAATACGAATTTGAATTCGCACGGAGCCCATCAGCCGGTCGTCTACACTCCACGAGCGATCAGTCCAGTCGCAACCGCAGTCCTCAGATCTGCTGCTGTCGGTGCTGCTCAGCCTCACCGCCAGGTACTTCAATCTTCTCTCAGCGCGTACTGCCGTCGCCTGATTTTCCGTTTCGAGATTCGCGTCGTCGTTTTCGTTAGTCGGCTTGGAAATTATGCGATTCAGATGGATCTCTGGATGATTCAAGAAACCATTTGCACACGCATGAATTTGCGCTGCCATGTGCAGATCTGTTGCATTTGCGTCTGCCAGTTTGGCCACATCGAAAGTGCTCATGTTGCTTGATTTTTTGCTTCATGCTGATTTGCTTTCCTTGTCCTGTTTGTTCGATGTCAGTTTATTGACTTATCTGTTGTATTGAGCTGCAGGCGCTGGTCATGGATGGAGAGATAGATGACGGTGCAGTTTTGAAATATGTTAGATTCCAGATTTGGCCCGACCTTAACAGGTTTGCTTCCATTGTGTCAATCCATTTATGTAAGATCAGATGAGTGAGCGTGGTGGTTACTGCATTAATTCTCCAAATCTTTTAGCTCAAAATATTTCTATCTATACTAAAAAAAAGAGAAAATTTAAATTTTATATGTTTAATTTAGTCTACATCTAGCCTATAATTCATCAAAATAAATAAAAAAATATTAAAAACAGAAGAAAAAAAATCGAAGGCTTGAGGCGTTAAACTCAAAGCTCAAACTTTAGTATCAAACCTAGCCAAGATCCACTTAATTTTATGTAACTCTCTATCGTCTGTCCGCAACGGGCCTGATGTCCGGAGCTGCGGCGCGGGCATAGTAGCTAGGATGACGAAATTTATTTTTGTACCCCTGAATTAATTTCCTGGAACAGCCATTGGCTCAGATTATGAACATTGGAGTCTTGGCTATTTGCTTTATAAGATATCACAGAGTAGTGTTGCAGAGATTTATGTTTTCTGTATAGGTATCAAGCATTTTCTTGTGATGGCCACAATGATGAGTTCTTATTTGAGGGGCTGTTGGAGCAACTGACACGGCATCTTCCACAAGTAAAAGATTTTTACTTTGAGGGGTGTGAAGCAAATGTCCAACTTCAATGGCCAAGGAAATCCAGTGCTGCAACATGGTTTTCGCGGTCAACTCTTAATAGGTGGATACTGTTTTATTTCCCTCTTCCCTCCCCTTAATGAGACTGTTGGGTGGTCAACTTACTTGTTTCTTGAAATACCAGGTTCCTAAGTATTGCCAATTCAGCAGAGCTATGCAATGAAATCAAGGCCATTGAAGATGAGATGTGTCAATTGGAGAACGCACGAAAGTTTCACCTTTCTTTATATTCTCAGGTAACTCCATTCTCGCTTTGTTCACTGACTTCACTTTTATGAACAATATGATAACTGACACTTATAAGTAATTCCAGGGTCGTCAGCATGGACCTGGAAGTGAGAAAGCAGGTTAGTTTGTAGCCATTGTAGCTTGTTAAGAAATGCATGCAGCAGACCACCTGCGAATATTATCTTATGTAATTATGAATGTTTGGTTTTTTGTTTTTTGTTTTTTGTTTTCTCCACAGATGGTGATAATCCGAACTCTCTCGCCTCCGAATCTAAAGTAAATACGTTAAGAATCTTGTTAATAATCCTCTTCATTTGATTCCTCATTTTCTTGCTGCACTTTTATATAATTTAAAAACCATTGCTTACTTGCTTGCCTGACAGTTTAAATCTGAGGTCGAGATCGTTGCTTCTGATCCTTCCAAGTATGCAACCACTATTGTTCTTTTGTATTCAATTTATTTTATTTATGGGGTTTCAACTTAAACAATTGTGTCACTTTATATTTTCAGAAATGAGCTGTTGCGAGCAATGGACTCGAGGCTTGAAGCTTTGAGGCATGAGCTGGCTGCATCTTTTCAGCAAGCTGCTG
This sequence comes from Kalanchoe fedtschenkoi, assembly GCA_002312845.1. NCBI lineage: Eukaryota > Viridiplantae > Streptophyta > Magnoliopsida > Saxifragales > Crassulaceae > Kalanchoe > Kalanchoe fedtschenkoi. The sequence continues at coordinate 1,089,920 of NQLW01000064.1, read as the reverse complement.
GTTACTCCTGCAGCTCAGAAGATGTCTCACATATGATCCACTGTTGCCAGAACTTGGGTGCTATGACTCTGAAGTAAGTGTTTATTAGTGAAAGAGTCCTTGACAGTCCTATGTCAACTATTTGATTTCTGTTCGCAAACCATGAGATTTATGAGTAGTATAGTTTCACAACATGCTCTAATCTATTTCAGGAAATACCTAATCAAATACGCAGAGTTGAGCCAGATTAGGTTAACTCTTGATAATCCAACTGATGAAAAGCCTACATTCATAAATGCTGTTGGATGGGATGATGAAAATAAAACAGGGGCAAACAGAACCATATCTCATTTGGATCAACCAGAGGTTTCTCTTCAATGTAATAGTTCGCCGGCAAAGGTTGCCCAGCCAGAAAGAGACGACACAACATATGATATGGACTCTTCAGACGGCAATGATGTGGATGCAACAGAGAGAAGTCGGTCCCTAGCGAGATCTGCCACGCCTAGACGATCTGCTTCTCCAATGAGGAGAGTCCAGATTGCAAGAGTGGGCTCACGCAGGGCCGCTGCAATAGGTATCAAGAGCCTTAACTATTTTCCAGTTAGAGAAAAAACAATGAATCGCACAGATGAACCTGCAAATAGCAGTGACGGAGAAGTTTCCGAAAAACCTCTAAGAAAACCCGAGACCAATGTGCAGAGGATGAGCGTTCAAGCAGCTATTAGTCTTTTTGAAAGCAAACAAAGAGAAGAAAATGCAGATATCCAGAAGAAATCATCAGGAGATATGCCCGAGAATGAGAAACCTGTATTGAGAAAGTGGAATTCTTGTATTGAACAAACTCATGTGCAATGCTCAGCAGAAGGTATCACTGAGAATCACAGTTTCTCATCAGCAGCTGACTTACAGGATACAGGTACTCCAGAAGTTGAAAGACAGGAACCTGCGTTGGACAATACGAATATAACTAATAAAGCTGGGGAATATGATGCAATTTTGCAGACACCGGATAGCTTTGAACCCTCTGCGCTTAAAACACTCGGAAGTACTGCGGCCACGCAAGAAGAGGAGAGTACAGAGGGGCTTACAGCTTCAGCTAAGTGGAGCCAACTGAAGGAGGCAGAATTAAATGTGCTAATGAAAACGATTGAAGGTAAGCCAGGTAAACACAAAAGTCCTGATACAAAAAGAAATAACATTGGCGACCGGAGAGGAGGGTTCTATGACGATTACAAAAAGAAAAGAGATGAAAAACTTAGAGGAGAAAATGCTGCAAAGCGAGCTGAGAAGGAAGCTCAGCTCAAGGCCATGCAGCAAATCGTAGATAAAAGCAAAGTCGATATGCCTTCTAAAGATAGTAGGCGCCAGTCACTTCGTAAGTCTCTTCCCTCAGCAACTGCACCGCAATCGGTAAATCCAAAGAAGGATGTACCAAAAGATACCAAACATACAACTGCAAAGAGAGGAGCAGTGAAGCCTTCTTCATCCCTGCCTGCCACAAGAAAGTCATGGCCATCATCCCCACTTCCACAAGAAGCAGGAACTTCTCCTTTGACTAATTCGTCTACTAGGGCAGCTTCTTTAACTGTAATGGCAACACGTCGCAAATCTCAGACTCCTCAGTCTCTTGCACGTGCAAATCCAAAGGTGGAGAAGCCTCTTCTACAAAAAAATGCCAAGGGATTGCAATCAGAGGCCCGGACAAGTTCAAAAGGAGCAATGGTCACCCAGCATCAGCCAGGCGCAAGAGATAACAAGACCAAACCTAAAAGTGTGGCATCTTCAGAAGATTTCTCTGATATGGTCCCAGCGAAAACTGGTTTGCCTACTAAAGGAGCTAGGAAGAGCAGTGTAGTGCCAGTAGAATCAAAGCCTTTCCTACGCAAGGGATCTAAAGTGGGTGCAGTGGTTGTTCCGGCCAGCACTAAAACCAAAGCATTACCACAGTCTACGGAATCTGTGAGAAAATCTGGAAACACACCTTGCAGCCTCAAAAAAGCGGTGGCAGTTCAGTCTCCTGAGCAAGTTGATAAGCATGAGATTGAGAAACCCATTCACGGTCATGCTGAACCTGCTTTAGTTTCTGAAATTCTGTTGAATAGTGATCAGAAATACATGGATCCTGCGACTCCTTGTAAGGGTGATGCCAATGGTTCCGCAGACCTTGGAGTGGCTGACGATTTTTCACTGACAATGGAGAAGGAAGAGACTACAATTTCACCTAGTGCCTGGGTGGAGATAGAAGAAAGTCATGACCTCCCCATCATGCCAATTCCAATTGATGATAGTGAAATACAATTTGCATACCCATTATCTATTGCTTCTGCAGAAACTGGAAGTCCACGCATGCGCCAGTCTCTATCACAAATGCTGCTACAAGAAAGCAAAGGACTTGTGAATAATACAGAATGGGGAACTGCTGAACATCCTCATGTTTTCTACCAGAAAGACTCTCCTAAAGGATTTAAGAGGCTTTTGAAGTTTGCTCGAAAGAGTAAAGGGGATGGAAATTCAAGTGGCTGGTCTAGCCCTTCCGTGTTCTCAGAAGGGGATGATGATGCTGATGATTATAAAACCGCTTTTCCAAAAAATACAGACAATCGACTGCGGAAGGGTGCTTATCACACTACGAGCACCGGTCAGCTTAAGTCTTTGTTAAGTGAAGGAAAGAACAGAAAAGATACTTTGCACAAACATAAGAATGGTAAATTCACCTTACGACCTGCTTGATTCCCTTGGATTGTTTGTGTGTTGAGTTTTATTCATTGCCTTGACAGAAGAATAACCCGTCTGTCCGAACTCTGTATTCGGGAAAATATGACTCTGTATCTACTTCTACTTGACACTGTTTGCTCATTTCCTATGCAGAAAATTCAAGTGGTGCTCAACGTTCATCCTACCAGATGGGAGAAGGTCATAACCCACTCGGGATATCTGGCATCAAGCGTTAGTTACCTCCTCATTCTTTCATTTTCCACTTCCATGATCATATGCTGTATTCAAAACCTTGCCTTATTGGATTCCTGTCTTCCAGCATCAAGGTCATTCTTCTCTCTATCAGCATTCAGGGGTAGCAAGTAAGAAGACAGCATCCAGATGCCATCCGTCGCCAGCATTGCAATTGCAAGTGTCATGGCAAGACAGAAACAT
>NQLW01000064.1:1016428-1058579 GCA_002312845.1 Kalanchoe fedtschenkoi | reverse complement strand
GAAACCCGCTATCGCCAGAGGTGGAGCGCGGCGACGGGTGGGTGGCGGATCAGTGCCGATTGGAGGCGGACAGGTTCAGAGTTGGTTTGGATCTGAAGTGATCTGTTCATTTGAATATGGGTATTTGAAAAACTGTAATAATGGAGGATCAATTAAGAGACCATAATAGGTAATAGAGAAGTTAGTGGTAACAGTTATTATTAATTACCTTAATTAACGCGCTTTTTGACTGCGCGACGAGTATATCCGGACAGAGTGAGTATCTTATATCTATCTTTATTCCTCTGAACATTTTTAAAATAAGATATATACGAAGTAACTGGTTATGAAGTGACATCTTATAAGAGAGATCACATAATAACATCATTTAGTTAATTGTTTTTTTTTGTTTTAGACTGTCTTTGGTTGAGGGAAGGAAAATTTTGATGAAAAGTTAGAAGGAATCATTTGTTTGGTTTAGAGAAAATTAGAGATGGAAAACTAAATGGAAAGTTAGATGGAAAATAGGTTGAAATTTTTATTTAAATTAAAGAATGTTTTAGAACTTTCAACAAAATATTCCACCTCAAACCAAACAAAGCTAAAATAAAATGAATATCTTGAGAGATTTATTTTCTCCCTAACTTTCCTCAAACCAAACACAGCCTTAGTGTTTTAGGATGTTCAGTGCATCATGATCCTATATACTATAAAATCAAAAAATCTTAAAATATTAAACTCTCAAATATGTGCCCAAATATCCAAATACCCTAAAAAAAACCTTAAAACACGTAAGTTTAAGACCCTAACATACTAGAATCTTATAATAATGGCGGAGGGTTTAGGGGGCAATGAAGACAGCCGCCCTCCGAATTTGAAAAGTATTATTCAATCATAGTAAAAATTAAAAATAATTATAGTAAAAAGTAATTTAAAAAAATAGTAAAAAATTATTATCATAATTTTACCCCAAATACAAAATCATATAACCATCACTGTCTTATAACTCTTGAAATGAAAAACAAAGTGGTAAAATCTCTTTTCTGTCTCTTATCTAATTTATATGAAGTGTCATTTTGCATAAAATAGTTTATATTTTCAGTGACTGATCGTTTAATATATTAGAATAATAATAATAATAAATTTTCTAAATTTACTTATAATTACCTTAAACAATACGGAGTACTGTATATTATATAGACAAAGAGAGTATTAAATTTCTGATCTCTCCGTGCCATTAATTAATGGATCTGAATCTGATTATAATATCTTAGGATAAGGAATAATATTGGGAGTGGTGTTAATTAGCAGATTAGATTATGATAATTCAATTATTAAATCATAGTACTAATCTTGAAGGATAATCCACGCAACAACACTCTGCTGCCTGCAGCTCCACACTGTCTCGCACTACTTTGTCGGCTCAGTGTCATAATGCCACCCACATATCCTTCCTTTCTTTATCACGAAATTTTATTCGTGTTTTTTAATTAGGTTCTTATTGAAGATTTATATTCTAGATTGTCCAATATTTAAATGTAAAATAACTAATAAATGACACGTGGATAATAACAAATAAATAACGTCAGTACTTCCGTTAGTATACACATTCATTATGTGATAGGATGTAAAATCTTAAAAATGTATTATTTTAAATTAATTGTAAATGATTTGACTGTATTAAACCGTCTAGATGATGCTCGTAATAATGTAATAAATATATTTATTTGACAAGGCAGAATATTTCACTTAATAACTTTACTTAATATTACAACACCTTACAGAAATGTAACATGAAGGGCGCATAAAAATGAATGGATGAAAATCATAGTTATGAGAACCAGGGCGGAGGCCGAACCGATTACGTTTCGATTTCTGATTTTCAGAACTGTTGGTTCAACCGGAGGTGCAATTTGTAAGATGTGATTAAAAATTCGGATAAGTTCAACTGCTGATTCAATCGGAGGTACAATTTGTAAAATATAATTATATATTTGATATTATGTTGACAACAAGTTCATTAGTTGACTAATAATCAAACCATCTAGAGTTCGAATCTTTATCTTGTTATATTTTTGATTAAATTACCATAACTACTTACTAATTTTTTACAGTAATGTATTTAATAATCAATTTATTAAGTTACCATAATTAGTTACCAATTATTTAATGTCTTTAATAATCAGTTTATTGTTTGATTTTTGTGATGAACCGGTTCATAATAAAACCGGCCGGATATAACAGTTTTCATCTGAACCAACCGGTTCAATTCGGTTTAACCTGATTTAGTGTGCAAAGCGATAAATACATATAAATCAGACCGGTTCAGTCAACAGTATTGTTAGTGTATGTTTGGCTGAGTATTATTAGCATCGAAATAAATAAATCTAGTTATTAAAATAAATTATCAATTATAATTTTTAAAAGTTTTATTTCTTTTAATAATATCTCATTCTTTATACCTCTTACTATGCATGATGCGAGGAACAATCTAGATGCACAAAAAAAACAGCACTTAATTAGATAGTATTTTTTTATACTTTTCAAATGAGCAAATATCTGAAAACAAAAAAAATATTTCAATTTTATAATCATTTTTATAATTTCATCTTAAAATTCGGATAAACTATTTTTAACTACATGTGGACCCCTTCATTTTTCTTTTGTTAAACAGGGAAAAGCGGTCAGGGGCAATAATGGAAATGAACAAAATATTATGGGCCCGGTTGAAAAAAACTAGCCCCTTTGCCCGCACCCACAAAGATAAACGTTGTCAACTTGTCATCTTCATTTTCGAAAACGCCCCAACTTCTCCCTTTTTTAAAACTTCCCTCTAATTACGCATGCATCCCTAGACTTCCTTCTAATTAGGAAAGCATCCCTTGAATTTCAAAATAATATCAGCACAGAGAAACTGACTGCGAAGTAGGTGACCAGAGAGAGAGAGAGAGGGCGTGGTGGTGGCGTCGGCAGTTGGATTCACTCGTGCGATACACTGAGAGAAACGTGCGTAGGATAAGCGGCGGCAGTTTCTGGTGGTGGCGGCGGCGGCGGTGCTGCCGGAGGGCGTGGCGTGCGCGCAGGATAAGCGAGCAACCAGCAGCTGATAGCAAGGACAAGCTGACGTGAAGCAATTTTGTGTTGATAGATAGAGGAGGAGGAAGAAGAAGAAGAAGAGGAGTGAGAGTTTGGTTTGATTTTGTGGATGAATTTTTGAGCGTGAGAGAGGGATTATAAATACATATATGGCTACGCAGCATTCTATTGGCGATGGCTGGCGGATGTCGACGGTGATGGCGATTTTGAGCTTTCTGTGTCTGATTTCGCTCTCGTCCTCTGCCAGATTCTCTGCCTCGAGGCAGAAGCTCGAGGTTCGGAAGCACCTCAAGCGGCTCAACAAGCCTGCCGTCAAGACCATCAAAGTGAGCTTTCTGTGACTTATTTTTATTTTTCTGATTTTCTCCACTGTTACGGATTACTGCGTATTTTCTGGTTTTGGAGTCGTATCTGGCTTCTAGAGGGGTCCTGAGCTGGTGGATGATGATTGGATTGGTTTCACTGCTGCTATCCTCTCCTGATATATGCATATATTGTGCCTTGTCCCTGTAGAGTCAGGATGGAGATATTATAGACTGCGTTCACTTGTCTCACCAGCCAGCTTTTGATCATCCCTTCCTCAAGAATCACACTATTCAGGTCTTCATTTTCACTTTATTCAATTCATTCCATTCTAATTTTAGTATTCAGTATCGTAGCTAATTCGATTATAATTGTTTTGCATGGATTAGTAAGTCTTCTCTGAATCTGTGTCCTCCTTGTATGCTACGCAGCTGAGGCCGAACTATCATCCAGAAGGGCCTTTTGATGTGAACAAAGTGTCCCCAAAGTCGAAAGAGAGGTCCAGGACTCAGCTATGGCATGCCGCTGGTAGTTGTCCCGAAGGGACCATTCCGGTCAGAAGAACCAGAGAGGAGGATTTGTATAGGGCTAGCTCAGTCAAGAGATATGGGAGGAAGAAGCGCAAGGCCGTACCTCAACCCAGATCGGCGGAGCCTGACCTTATTAGTCAGAGTGGCCATCAGGTAAATTCAATGTGCCTCCTCTTCTAAGAGAATTAAGTAAAATGGTTCTCAGTCTCCCCTGAGATGGGATTAACTCTTTTGTTTGGTTGGGGGTGATTCTAATAGCATGCAATAGCATATGTGGAAGGGGACAATTACTATGGAGCGAAAGCAACTATTAATGTCTGGGAGCCGAAAATTCAGCAACCTAATGAGTTTAGCTTATCTCAAATCTGGTTATTGGGAGGTTCTTTTGGTGAAGATCTCAATAGCATCGAAGCAGGCTGGCAGGTATTACTTCCGTGCTGATATTTGATGTCAGGATTTCAAATTTGATATTACAAATTTTTTCTCAGTGCTCTTTGCTTATTAAGTTTGTCACAACACATACAGGTAAGCCCTGATCTGTATGGGGATAACAACACCAGACTGTTCACATACTGGACTGTAAGCTTTTACATCCACACGTTATTTTTTTAAATAATTATTGTATTACGTGTGGCAAGTCTTAGTATTAACTATTAACATCCCTGGATTTGATGACAGAGTGATGCCTACCAAGCCACTGGATGCTACAACCTTCTGTGCTCCGGTTTTATTCAAATTAGCAATGAAATAGCTATAGGTGCAAGCATCTCCCCATTGTCTGCCTACCGTAATCCCCAGTATGATATCAGTATACTTGTGTGGAAGGTACTTGCGAAAGTTCATTCTCACTTTTTTCTTTAAACCCAGAAATCATATCTGAGCTTGTAGATGTGAATCTAGCATATGCCTCATGCAAATATGCAAGTAGATAAGAACTTACTACATCATTATCCTTGTTATGAGGTCTCTTTCAGTAATGCATGCTGAAATATTAGCAGCCAAAACGGTGCATTAAATGCAAATAGTAGAAGACAATCATTTTATGTCCATATATACATGCATACATACCCCGGCCGTCCAATTAAATAAAACCAGATTCGGGAATCTTATGGCATGTTCTTCTGTATTTTACTGCTTTCCCTGTCTTGGACCCACCCGTCCTTGTAATTGATAAACAAAGGTTGCTGCCGACATAACTGACTAGAACCGTTAAAATATCCAGCTAATGAAATGTGATCCTTAATTTCGCTAAACGCACAAATTTATATTTAATGCAGGATCCGACCGAGGGAAACTGGTGGATGCAATTTGGTAGTGATTATGTGCTAGGCTACTGGCCTGGATTCCTGTTCTCCAACTTGGGGGAGAGTGCATCCATGATAGAATGGGGGGGAGAAGTTGTGAATTCACAGTCAGATGGGCAGCACACCACAACTCAAATGGGCAGCGGGCATTTCCCAGAGGAAGGGTTTGGAAAAGCAAGCTATTTTAGAAACATTCAAGTAGTAGACTCATCCAACAATCTGAGAGCCCCAAAAGGAATCGGCACATTCACTGAGCAATCCAATTGCTATGATGTCCAAACTGGAAACAATGACGAATGGGGTCATTACTTTTATTATGGAGGTCCCGGAAGGAACCCCAACTGCTCGTGAAGTCTTCTCTTCTTAGATAAGCCCCGATTCTCCATCTATGTAATCATTCAGCATCCTTTTAGGCCGGGGCTTCTTTCTTCGTACCTTTTATGACTGCCTTTACTGGTAGTGTGGAGTTTTGACAAATGTGTGGTAGTTCTAGGGGGAGTTTGTGCGACACTAAATCACTGGGCGAAGCTGATATATTAATGTAATACGTATTTAATAAATTAAGAATGTCATAAAATGTTGTTCTCTTGCACAAAAATTGATGGACCCATTTGTAAAAAAGGCCTTTTCTTTTGGCATCTTTCCAGAATGCTACGTTTATAGACCCATTCTTTTGGCATCTCCTTTTCCAAAATAAAAAAGTAAGAAGCTAAGCCTGCTCTCTTTTTGATGGTGAGAATTACAGCACAACGAGACCCAGCATAGCCTAAATTCGGAAAACAATTACTTGATTAAAAATAGAGAAGAGCCGACACTAATATATAGTACACCCTCCCATCATCTTTTACTATTACTTGATTAAAAATTATTTGTTCAATTTTATTTATCACCAAACAATTAAATATTTGAAAACGGACGGTGTAATTCTTCAAGTTTAAATTAATTTGGACTAATTTTTTTATTAATTATGATAATTAATAATTAATGTTCAACTTTTAAGATAGTTGTAGGATTTAACACGTATTAGAATTGTTAAGTAATAAATAAAAGTGGACAAATGAATTTCATAAAATGAAAAGTAAAGGAGGACGGAAAAAATATTTCTGTCTTCTTATTTATAAACATAAACATATATACGGTCCACAATTTCTGAACTGTAAGCAATCACCAAAAATAAGTATAATTCATATCTGTTGAGTTATATATTTATACTCTTTATATTTACCATTACTAGAATTGAAAATGAAATAATTTATAACTATCATTCATAGCTTTAAAACTAAATCTACACACATTCACTATAATCAAGTTCAATATACGCCTTTTACGCCAATTATATAAATATATACATAATTCATAGTTCTCAATGGTAAAGCTTTTTTTTAAAAAATATCAAATTATGCAAAAGAAATTATAAAAATAACTTGATAAATCACTATTTTCTTATTTCACACGTGCTTTTCTCTAATTTTGACTTCCGTTATTCTCAAGAAATAAATTATGCAATTTGGCAAGGATGTGCTTTATAAACATGCAATAAAATTTATATTATACTGCAAAAAATAAAATTTCAAAAGCCTCAGACGTCCCACAAATCTACCCTTACCCAACGTCGCTGCACAGCTGATCTTCATGGAGATGAGAGCTCCTTATCCGCAAAGTGCAGGAGCCTCCTCAGCCTTAAAACCATGTCACAATGAAACTGGCAATGCGCCGTGCGTCTCTCCAGATATGGGGGGCTTGCCGTCATCTAATAGAGAGCATGGAGCTCTGCTGCAATGGATTCAAGTATAACTCAGCGTCTCCATTCCCATGTCTCTGGTGTCCCCATTCGAAGTGGATCTGCCGCAGTTTAATTTGTGAACGGATGCAAGCAATCCAATAAGTTATAGAAGTGGGAAGTAGAGATTTAAGTACCTTCGAGTCTGCTTGAGAGACCAACTGTAAAGTGAGGTACACAGAGAGAGAGCAATAAAGCTGATGCTCTTCATCCAGTGAAGTGATCCCCTAGTACTGTCAGTTGCTGTAAGACCTCCCATAATCTGCTTTCTCGAACTAGGTTGCCCCATCCCAGCTTTCAGGTATCCAGAAGGTTTGGTCTGAGGTGAGTACATAGAGCTCGGTGACGGTGGTAGGGTCCCATCATGAATCAAAGCCAATATCTTGTGGCTCCAGCCATGGTCCATTACTGCTCATTGGCATGACATCACTCAAAGGCCGGCACAGCTGAAGAGGCCACAACGTCTGACCCTCCATATGAACAAATAGCCTTCTGCCATTCTGTTTCAAGGCACATAATAAAACACTAATCATCGGCAGATGTTGAAAGAAAACAATAGAACCAGCTAATATGAAAAGACCTGCAGCATTGATATACTATTTACTGTTACATATTTTTTCCAAGGATTACAACTTTGTGGACGAGTATAAAATGAATAACAAGCAGCAATTTTGAAATAGTAGGATACCTTGACACTCTAACTCATAGAAGCATCCGATCCGCATAATTATAAAATCTCTATGTTTAGCTGCCGCGGTATCAAGTGAAGCGCAAGCTTGAAGTATGAGACAGCCTTGCTGAAGAACTTGCAAGAAAGGCCTTTTGTGTCCTGCCTGCTACTAATTCCACCAAAAGGGAATATATGGCTATCAAGTAATTCTCCCCTTGAGTCTATCCATATGCATACCAGCCAACACAAATGCTCGGTCCATCCGTAGCAACAATGTAGACAAGGTGCGGACTTCTGGTGGTCAGAGCCATAGTCTGCAACGTTGATAAATAGTCTGCAAAACTGCGGCAGGCTCTGGGAAAGGGCACACAACGTAGATAACCTAAATAAAACATGCAACATGCATATATCGATGTCAGACTATACTGACAAAGATTTTAAAGACTAGTACAAATAAATAGATCGCTAAGACCATCTTGACTAAAGCGCACATAAAAATAAAAGTTTTGCTAAGCAACATTCATCAGAATTGGGAAAAAGTCATCTGCCAGTGCCAACAAAACTAAACATACTTAGAGCAACACCACCAACAGAAACAAAAAAAGAAAACATGTATTGAAAGAAAAAACAGTATACTTGGACCAGCCTTTGTCATTTACTTTTTTTGTCCTCTTTAATTTGATATATCAGAGAGGTTTCAATTACAAGAAACAAGCTGAGTGAAAAACCTACCATACATGAACAGTTGCTCGTGTCTTCTGAGTTCGATTTCGATGAAAAATCAATTTTCAAGGCTTTGAGAACTTTTGAAAGGGACTTGATAAAATTTGATAAGTCCCAACCATTTGAGAAAGAGAGAGAAAATAATCACAAACAGATCCAACTAGAGTTGCATTACTAGTAGCTCTCTATCTTCATCGATCAGGGGCAGTACAATAAAAAAAAACCGGAGGATCCCACTTTTCCTGAATCAGTCCCCATTTGGTTTCCAAAGGGAAGAAGTGAATGATTTCCCATTTTGCAAGTCTCATAAACTGATAAAAGAAGAGTTAAATTCAGTTAGTTACTGCACAAAACAGTATCAGCAGGCATCATAGCAGCGTTGAGGTGAAGGCCTGACCAGGTCACGTATCGAAAAGAAAACTGGCATTAGTTTTTTTCCATAGAATAACGACAATCAGGTTAGCCACTTAACTTAAATGGAGATATAGTCACCCATGATCTTAACTTCATATCCTATGCAACAGTTCACAACCAAAAGTACTTGGACAACAGGCCATGTGAACAGCACGAATTTAGAGTTATGCATTGGAATTCACATTTGGTGGTCTTGGAAAATGAGACAGTTCTTTGCATGCTAAAAGAAATAATGTTACCAGGAACTGACAAGCCATCTTTTTTTCAGATTCAGAGAGTTTCTCTAAACACACTGAAAAGCAACCACTTGTCAGGAAGTATGTACGCACCCGCTCCTAGCTGTTGAAAAAAGTTGATGGAGGCTGAAGTTAGAGGATGGATGTCTTGACATATAACATGGTAATTCATCTGTGACAAGTATCAAAAACACAGAAATATAAATATATAATTCAAATATATCACACCAGAATCATTTTAGATTGACATCAATACATATAATGGCAATGAATGAACTAGATATTACATGTTTCTGCGTAGCATAGGGCTCAAGAGGGGCCTTCTCCCAAAGTTGTAACGAGTTAACTGATGTCTTGAGCCAATCATCCTGGTATCTGTTTATTCATCGTTTCGTTGTTATAACTATAACAGAAAGTACAGTGCCAGATATTAAGGACAAGTTAGCCAGTGTGTTTCCCACCTTAAATTGATGTTATAAATTTCAGTTCACTGTCATTCCTGTTTCGCATTTCGTGTTTATTTCAGTTCAGTTGATATACATTTAGCGGAAAAGACCACACCGAACAACATTATGCTGATCCATGATAAAAAAACACAAGACATAGTAATGTTAATTGACTCAAATTCACAAAGCAAGTTCCCTGAGCAGAAATCTTTGAAGATTTTACCTCAACTTTCACAAATTGCACTCCACATTTGCAGGCATGAATTTTTACTGCCTATCATCAGCAACAATGACAAGCCTTTATTAGCTTTAGTGTCAACACCAGTGTCTAACTTTACTTTGAACTAAGTGAACGCAACATGTGATAGACAACAATATAGACCACCATACATTAATCTTGTGACTGGACATTTACAATACAACGAGCTCTTCTGTATGGACTAAACATTTTTTTTCACCGGACCTGAATCCACTATGCATGTGATGCGTAGAAGCTTTCTGAGTTAGCAAAAGTTGGATAGTGTGAGAGTTTCCAAAAACTGGGCGACAAATTAAACTATCAACAGAAATAAAAGCAAGGTTCTGAAAGCATTCTCAAATATTATTTTAAAAAGGATTAAATTCAAAATGTACGTATTAGGAGATACACATACCCCGACAGTTGCTGATCTAATTCCAAACTACTGATTTCTGTACTTGATCTCCTCTGCTTATTCTCATCAACTCTATTTACATCCACGGTACCAGACACTGCAGAATAGACCTTGTCAGTGAATTTCAAACACACCACTCCACTATAAAAGCACCGTTTTACCTTTTAAACAAGATGATCCACTAGCAGAGGATAGTGATAGACTTATCGGGTAAAATCTTGTTCGCTTATAAGAAAGGATACAATGTTTATCCAACTATTTAAAGCCAGAATAGAAAATTTAAGGAAGCAAAATCCACATCCACAGATTTAGGCTCTCAGATGTTATTAAAAATTGATTGGTCACGTTACCTTTTCAATGAAGATCTGGCTAGCGAAGTTTGCAGAGCAGGAATAATAACAGCCTCAACAGGATAAATAAGTGTTCTCTCGCAATACAAATCATGATCTACTGATCCATTCATAACGCTGTTCCCATAGGATTTTGTCCCATGCGCCTATGAGAGTTTTTGTCATTATTCAACTTGTTAGCAAGGCCAAGTGTCACTTCAACATAACAATTCTGCCGAAGTGGGAGCCCGACAAGCCTGTTGGATGTCTTAAACTGACCAGATCTGCTCAATGTATATGAAGATGACGGAGTAGGATCATACATATCAAATAAGTTGTAAATTTAAGCTATTTAAAGTACACAATTATTAGGAAAGTGAGAGGTTTACTTGAAATAAACTTCGTCAACAAGATCGGTAAGGCAAAATCCAGTCAATCTCCCACACATTCCAAGAGGGGAGACGACAACTAAAAGCAACAAAAAAAAACAATGATCAGTCTCATCGCAACATGAGTAATATTGCCTGAATAACGTTTCATTCCACAACAGTTGAAGAACTTATATATTCAATGTGTTCCAAATGAGCAGTATGTCAAATGCACAGCCATAGCAATGATTCAACCAGGGAAACAGATCAGAACTGTAATAAGCCTTGCCTGACCCTGGTGTCCTTGATCACCACCATCCTTTGGGTCATTAAAAGTCCATCACAAAAGAAAATGATATGATGGGGACCACGTAGCTAGTATATTTACTAATAAGCTTCCTGGTAGGAGTGGGAGTGTGGGACAAACATATTGGGGATATCACATCAAGCCAGCCTCACATAATCTTTCTTGATCATGATCACACATAACCCAGAAGAGCACTGTTGTGCAGTGGGGGGGCTAATTGATGCTTGTTGGGGCCACATGCACCCAATAAATTTATGAACATTCACTGTATTTATTATTTAAATGTCTATGCTCCCCAAAAAAATATCTTGGCCCCCCAATTATGAATAGCTAGACCTAAAATTTTGTGAATCTTAGTAATATGAAAAAAAATCCTAAATTACGTAATGTGCTTTATATTTTCCTCTTTACAAGGTTTCAAAATTGACAACTGCACATAGAAAAACTTTGCCCCCGATGAGATTTTTTTGGATCCGTGACTGCTGTTGGGTACATTGCCTCCTTATTAGATCATATCGTTAACTAATGTGCAGAAAGTAAGCCCCAAAACCCAACAAAAATAATAAAATTAAATACATAGGAACAAAGTAATTGTCCAGCACATGCAATAACTGCTCCATAAAAATTAGATCATGTTCAAGCTAAAAATGGTTGTGGAACAATAAGAAATAATACTTAAAAGAGATGTCCTCGCATAGTGAAAGATACTTTCCGACAGCATTTGACTTGATTACCAGTTAGATGTGTCCCAAACAAAACGTAAAAGTAGGATAACACTAATCAATGTCAGCAGCTTTGGAGTACAATGCATACGTGGAAAGAGCCAGTAATATATTTAAGCATCATGATTAACATGGTTGAAACTACCTTGAAGAGAAACAGCAAAAACTGAAACAAACATCAATACTCAAGAAATAAAATCAACTTAAGCCTTTTGGATTAGAAGTACAACTGAAGCTTTTTAACCATCAACAGACATGAAAACACAGACCTTGAACACTGTCATCCAAATTGTTTGAGGAACGATGGAGAGCCCTTTGGATATCATCACTACAAAGTAGAGCACGGACATGTCTGAAACAGGAATACACTTGTACACACGGCTGATCAAAAGGTCTAATATTCTAGAATATTTTATTAAAATTCAAAAAGAGGACAAACTTTGCAGATATCATGACATGCACAAATATAGCGTCTTCAGCCGCGGCAAAAATGAACTCAATGGTAGGTTGTCCTCTCCTGCCACAAATAAGATTTAAATGAATTAGTATTCATTAGAACAGCAAATTGAATGAAAGAAGAGCGACACCTAGTAGCTAACTTAACAAAATATGTAACTGTAGTAGTTGTCATACTCATATGTGTTTGTTGTGTACGATGCCAGATGACATGAGTTTCGCTAGATCTATTGTTCGATGGTAATTTGAATAATGAAATTGATAGACATCCCAAACGATATCGTATAAAGCAACATGATTGGGAACATGTGAGGCCCAGCATCATTAGTCCTGGTCTAGTACATGAATTGAGCTTCAAAGTTCTTGATAACTTGTTTATGGTCAATCAATTCTAATGCACTCAGTGCATAGTAGCGACACCCCTGTCCATGATATAGGTTTCAGCCATATTACAAAGTTCACATGAAAATTTCTCCTGAAACTTTTATTGAGATTTCGCTCACCATATGCGAGATGATGAGATATAGACAGGTTACTAGAGCAGGCCTAGAATTGAATGTAACACAAACAATAATGTACTAGTTGGCTGCACTAACATAATGTAAGACCCAGCCAATGGTCAAGTCACTTCTCCTTGTTTATGGTCTCTATGATTCCAGTTGTGAGTCATACGATACCCAACATAATTATAATTTTCTTTCTATTACAAATTATCGACCCACAGTACAAAATATTTGAAAAAAGTCAAATTAAATCTGGCCACCTAAATCAAAAGATTTGGAGGTCCTTTACAACGTTTCCACTTGTATGTTTGGTTTGGTAGTACCATGCCTTTCACTTCTTACTATATATTATTATCTATTCATAATAATTAGACAAAAAGCACAACGTGCAAGATAAACAAATGAGCGCAAGTAAAAGTCAAAAAGAATGATGGGCCACTTTATCCAAATAACATAGTCATTAAACAAATGTGATATAAACTCCCGTGAAGGGATTCACAATAAAGCAAAATTAAAACAAGTAAAAAACTTTCTAATAAAAAAGATTGGAGGTGTGACTTTAACTGTTGCAAATATAAGGGTGCTCAAATAACATGTTGTCCTAATAACCAAAGCTCAGATTCCAGAATAGAAAATATCAAACAGAAAAAAGGTGAGAAGATCACCAAACAAACCTGAAAGATTGTTCACTCAGGTGAAAATGGGTGATATTTAGAAAAAACTTCACCGAATCTGATGTATGACAGCCCTATAAGAGCTCTGTAGCGACCAAAACAAAATAATGAGTATACAACAACATTTAGAAACAGAAATAAGAATTGATGCAAATGCATGGCGCTAACCTTTCAATACAATTTCTCAAAGACTGAGAAGGAGCAGTTGAAACCTCTTCTGAGTCACCAGTAGCAATCCAAGTTCCTGATGCAACAACTTCAATGCACAGGGAGAACAAGGATTGTAATTGAGATTTGAGACATATGCTAGCATAGGGATTGGCATATACAATGTAAGAAAATAGATTCAAGCTGAAGTGTGCTGGTCAACAACAAGGTGAATGTCAATTAAAAAATGATTGAGAATACTACCACCTCTTAACTTAGACACAGCTGACTGAACAGGCTCCACAATAAATGAGTGATGCCCAGGAATGAAAAGCCGAAGTTCACTTTGTCATCTGCAGAAATTGTATATCATAATGAGACACTTGAAAGAAGTTGAAGTCGCAAAAAGAAAAAAAGAATAAAACAAATTCATGTGTTTCACGTATCTCTTTTAGGTTTTAGCACTGTAAATGAATATATGCCATGACAAATGAAAGCACCAGTCACCTGGATTGTGCAATCCCTGACACCAGTCCCATTGTCCGACAAAGGAATTGGTCCACGCGCTAAGAAATCCTTCCTTTTGCAACTGCAGATGCGATGAAAGCACTAGCAGTCTATCAGTATCATGGTGATCTGATCTCAACCTACCAGATATAGAACAAAACCTAATTAGTAAATCGTAAAACCATACATCAATGGAAATTCATTATTTACTATATATTGCAAATAAATAACAAATAAAATATCACTACAGTTAGTACTTTATGCAGAGGTTAATTAGTAAACCTTGTATCAGGTTGCGGGCTCAAATCAGATTCTCGAGGAAGCAATTGAAACCACGATAGATGATGAAGACCTCCCTATAAAAGACAATTACCGATGTTTAACATATTAAAATTTAATCTCAAGAGTGACTAGATTTAACTCCCAAAAAATTGAAAATATATTAGATGAACACATGAACTCGACTACAAAAGCCCTTTTATTTATAAACATTTTTTTTCTAAGAAAGCAAAGAGCCTAGGCAGGAGAATGAGTTCGGAAAAGGGACATAAATTCTATTTTATATGGCCTTATGTTCTCAGTGAAGTATTATCAAGTTGCCAAATCACTTGGCTTGAACCACTAGATTTGTAGAGAAACCATGATCCAAAAGCCAATTAACTCCATTATCTGTTAGACAACCCAGCTACCTAAAACTTAGTCAGTTTTGTTCTCATCCTGCATTGAAATGGAACTGTCATTCAAAACAAGGCAAGACAATTGATGTCAAAGCACCTGCAGAGCTATCAGCATCTCAAAAAAAAAAAAGTGGACTTACAATTTTGAAAACATTACTCCACATAATCATATATTACCAATTTACTCCTCCGCGGAGTCTTGTCTAAACCTCAATGCAGAGAAACAAGGAGCATCATCGGCAATACACCTGCAAGTGTGACTAGTATAAATAATAAACTCGACAGAAACACAAACCAAAAGCTTAGCAACATAAAATTAAAATTTCGAATTGAAAATGGAGCCAGCGAAACCCCAAGAAATATAAAGCAATTTTGCAAGACAATCAAATTAAATAACAAGAAGCCGGGAATTGAGTTAACAAAGATAGGAGAAATTCTTTCGGAACTGAATACTCAGCCATACAGAGAAACAAGTGCATTCATTGTTATGGGAAAGAAATTCGACATGAAAACAAACCAAAAGCTTAGCAACAAGAAATTGAAATTTTGAATTGAATAACATCAAAATGAAGCCAGCGGACTATCATAAAACCCTAAGAAATATAAAGCAAAAAAAAAAAATTGTTTCAAGAAAATCGAATTGAAGAACAAGAAGCGGGGAATCGACTTCGGAACTGAAGACTAAACCATACACATACCTTGGCAATGGGGGAATTCACATGGTGGGTAATATGCCTGAACAAATGTTGCCTGATTTTAGGTTCTACTTGAACGAACGAGCAAGTTGGAGCTCGGAGTGGGTGATATGGCGACGCTACACTATCACTACCTCCTCCGATCCCGAGAAACAGTTAAATACCACAACCTTTTTTTCAACACCGACCATGGGGAGGTTTGGACTTGTTGCCGCAACATCGGATCGATCGGATTTGAGGAGAATTTTTTCGTGGTGGTTTGTTTAACTGTCGCCGACTCGTCGTTGCGATTGGTTATATATATATTCCGTAATATATATATATAAATTTAATTAAATGATATAAAATTATATTTGCTCCATCATTAAAGGGTTTCACAAATCTTTACCGCATATATTGACGCCTGCTAATCTCATTACTCCCTCTCTCTCACTTTTTACATGTCACTTAATCGAATTTTTTTGTCCACTTTTATTTGTCACTTAATAATTTTCAATGCGTATTTAATGTCAATAACTACCTTAAAATGTCAAACATTAATCACTTCATTATCATATTCAATGAAAAATACATTCCCCACCAATAATCATATGCCAATTTTACTTTTTGCACGAATTTTTTTTATAAAAACATTAATCACTCATTCATTAAATTTGTTCAACCGATAGCATTAACTTCATCTTAATCTACTCAAATTAACCTTAAACGACATGTAATAGAGGACGGAGGGAGTATTTAGCTAATTTTTGTAGTTTTTTAAAATGTTTAGGACATACACACACTAAAATTTTAAAATCCTATAAAACGAAATCATGAAATTTTAAAATCTAAAACCTTACATCTCAATTTGAAAATTCTAAAACATTATAAATTTATCACTTTAAAACTTTTGAATCTTATAACCTCTAAGACGAAA
This sequence comes from Kalanchoe fedtschenkoi, assembly GCA_002312845.1. NCBI lineage: Eukaryota > Viridiplantae > Streptophyta > Magnoliopsida > Saxifragales > Crassulaceae > Kalanchoe > Kalanchoe fedtschenkoi. The sequence continues at coordinate 1,042,144 of NQLW01000064.1, read as the reverse complement.
AAGAAAAATAACAAAACTTTTTTTTTGGTATATTCTTTATGTAGCTTGTATCAGCCTATCAACTATCAAGTGTCACTCATATCATTTTTTGGAGTTTAATATTCTTATTCACTCAATCATATTTGATGCTACAAAGATATTTGCCGTCAAATTGAAAATTATGTAGTTTTAAATTTTAATAGCTAATAATTAATTGACATTTGTTTAAAAAATTAGTTTATATTAAAAATTCAACAAACTATTGAGATTAAACTCTTAAGTACTGACTATTAGAATTCAAGATGACAAAGATTTCCTTTAGCTCCTAATTGTTTAACTGTCGATATGATTCTCATACGTTATTAATTTCTAAATTAATTATTAGACTAAAATAGATTTTGAGATTTTCAAAATTAAAACTAATAAACATAATTTAACATGACAATATTCACATTTGAAGCTGGAAATCAAGATTGACTGATTCCACCTCGCGACGCAGATTCGGGGAACAAGAAGAGTGAAAATGATTCATTCTAAGGATTCATGGATGAACACCATCTTACGAACAGGCTCCGGAGCTCAAGGCTGCATAAAACTACCGAGCTCCTGGATACAAATACATGGCGGAAAAGATCCTGTTCAAACCTGATGCCAAAAGTTAGATATTCCTCATGAGCTAGCAATCTTCTACTCCGATCTCCCCTGATGACGACTCTCCTTCAGTCTGGTTGTACTGTCTGGAGCCGAACGGTGAAGGTGGGATATCTACAGTAAGGGTGCCATCGAGAACCTTGACTACTTCGCCGATGGAAGGCCTTAGGAAGGGCTGACTCTGCACGCACCACAACGCAATCCTCCTCATTCTTTCCCATTCGTCGCTGCACTTGGAAACCTGCCTCAGGTTCACCTGCTCAGGTAGATCACTCGCGCTGTAGCTTACGGAGCCCTCTTGGTGTGATAAAATTTGGAGCAAGAGTTCGCCAAATGCGTAGATGTCTCGCTCCGACGGGGATTCAGACGAAGTGGCTTCATCTCTCTGAAATAAGCTCCGCAGACCGTAGTCCGTAACCTTCGGGACCAAGTTGTCATCCAGCATGACGTTCTGAAGCTTCAGATTTCCATGAGGGATGCAACGCTGACATTCCAGGTGTAAGTAGGCGAGAGCGCGTGCAATTCCTGTTGCGATATTCAGCTTCTGCCACCACGCCTCTGGACTCCCGTCCTGCTGGGTTCGCGAAAGCCACTTGTCCAGCGAGACATACTCGTAAATTAGGCACTTGTGCTTCGGCTCAAAACAGAACCCTTTCAGAGGCACGAGGTTGCGATGGTGGATCCCGCCCAAGGTGGAGACAGTGATACGAAACTCCTTCTCAGGTGCCGTAACATCCGAGAGAACCTTTACTACAACCGGAACTTTGTTTGGAAGCAAACCTTTGAAACATGAGGACCCGAGCCGATTGGAAAAAATTTGCGCTAGCTCTACGACTTCTGGCAACGCTGAAGTGAAGATTCGTATGGGCGTCTTTTCCAAAAGGGATTCTAGTATGAGCTCTAAGCTGACGCTTCCGGTACATGAATCGAAACAAAACCAACTGCATAGCGAGAAAACCACAGACCGTGACTGCAACCACTAGTGCAATGCCTCCAACGAGCCCTTTGCTACCTTCGTCAGACGTTAACCTTTTAGATTCAGGTGGAGGTAGATACTGAAATTGGTGCGTATCAGCTCCTCCTGTCGCAACCGCCTGTGGGACATTACATACCTTCAGGTACGAAGTCGATGGGCTAGAGAGACTAGTTGAACCGCTGATAAAGCTAGTTCTCTTAACCGTGCAAAGACCGGAGCCATCATTCCTAGAAGTTATCGCGATGCAAGTCGTGTCATTTGAGCAGTACTCCTTGCAAGCCTTTTCACTTAGCATCACTTCAAAATCTCCAGGAGGATAAACGGCATAGAGTGATGTATGCTTTATCGGAATCATGCTGCTATTGCGCTGACAGCTGGTTAAATCCGGAATCTTTCTGCATCCTGAACTGCCCAAATCGAACCCGGAAGAGCCGCCTTTCATTGAATTCAGCGGATCTTGGTAAAGACAGTCGCAGAACGGTCCGGTGGAATTGTATCCACAAACACTGAACAATCCGCAAGAAGCAAACACGTTGCATTGATCCTGAACGGCCTGCCATCCCACTTTCCAAGTCCGGGTTTCCCGGTTCCACGAGTAAATCCGCAAGTTCCCATCCCTGTCCATACTGAGGTGCCTCAAAGGCCCTGAAGGATCTTCCGAATCCTGACTCTCCTTGGACCAAAGCGTTGTGTTCGAATCATCAACCAGCCTTAAAACTCCACGAGAAGTTGCAGCCTGCAATCCGAACTGAGGACGGGTTTTTGGGGTTAGCTCAACCTCGCGGGATCGCGACCCTTTGTCCCGGCCATTGTAGCACGTGTGTCGCCCAGGGCATAAGGGGCATGATGACTTGACGTCATCCTCACCTTCCTCCGGCTTATCACCGGCAGTCTGTTCAGGGTTCCAAACTCAATGGTGGCAACTAAACATGAGGGTTGCGCTCGTTGCGGGACTTAACCACCGGGGGAGCTCTCCCCGCTCCTCCAATACGTCACGTTACTCTCCCATACAAGCGCAAGCTCACCACGCCCGCTGGACTGGCGGATGACGCAGTTGTAGAAGCTTGTAGTGTTCTTGGTGGAAGGGGCTCTCAAGGTCTGCGGAAAACGCAGGGACTGGCCAGGCAGCAGCGTGTTGGTCGGGTTGCCGAAGCTGTCCCACAACACATTGTTCATCGAATCCATAAGAACAAGATTCCCATTGTTCAAAAGAGTGACTTTCTGGACTCCAGCCCCGAAGGCAGGGCTGCTCCACATAGTCAGATTGTTAGGGTTATTGACCAACACCAGCTTTCCCTCACCGGACAGCGAAAGCGTGTAATTTTCAGAAACCCTGAGCCCGCCGCCAACAGTCCAGACAGGCACATTAGCCGATTCAGTATACCTAATTCCGACCATAAACCCATCACCTTCACCACCACCATCACAACAATTCAAAAACCCAAATGCAAAAAGGCCGTTTGGGGACACCCAGACCCTACTCCTATCAAACCCAGAAATCTGAAACCCAATCGGCTCCGATAACAGCGGCACCTCGCTGCAGGACCCGGAGCCAGGAAAACGGAAAAGGAGCAAAATCAAGAGCAGGGAGCGAGCGAAGGCAGTAAAGATTTGAACTTCGGGGGTTTTACCCCGAAAACGGATGAGGGTAATCTCAGAAATCGGCAGAGGAGATGCACACATTTCAGCTACGACGGCGAGGCCTTCACATGAGGGTGGGTGTGAACAAGTGTGGCAGTTGATGTTTGAAGGTGTGAGGTTGGGAGATAAAGTCATTCCTGGGAATTGAGGGAGAGCAGACAATTACTTACTAAACAAAAGCGAGATAAAAAGGTGTGCGTTTTTATTTATTTATTTATTTATTTTTACTTAATTATTTATGTTTAGTTTCAGCTTAAAATCTTTGGGGACTGGAACAATATTGATTTAATATTTCATAGTTAATTTATTTCCCTTCAAAAAGATAACACTATTTTGGAAAATTAAAGCACTGAGAAAAAAATAGAGAAAGTAATAAATGAAAAGGTTTGGAGATGCAAAATTCCAAATCCTTTTGCAGGGCCCAAGATTCCATCTATCAGTAGTTCAGTACAAACAATGACACTTTGGTTTTTTCACCTGCCTTTTTTCTAAAAAAAATTAAACTTTTTTCTCATAAATAAATTTATATTTATGAGAGCTAATCATCAACCGGAAAATTTGTTGTATCCACTATGGTACTCGTATTTTCTGTCCTAATCAACTTGTCAATTAATTAATATATATTTATTAATCTATATTTATCATTTAACAATATCAACAAACATCTAACACTATCAACTGTATTTAAAATAAAAAATCAATTAATTTATGATTATAATCTAGAAAGAAATTCTTCTACATTGATAACAATAAACTACATTCTATTTGCGAAATTTAAAATGAATACATTAAATATTTACAAATTGAATTTGTTAATATTAATATTTTTTAATTAATTCAATCAAATCTTAAATGACCCTTATTACAGGACTAATGTAATATTCGTTACATAATGATTGGAAAATTTGGAAGCTTTCTCATCACATTTTATTTATTTAACTCGTCCGGTAAGTAACACGGGGTTGAAAAATGTCCATAATTAAATGCTGAGCACAACTCACTTAAATTTTCTCATCATCTACTGACCAGGTTCTCCTCAATCTCAATTTAAATAAAAGAAAAGTGATAATGAAATGTGTGAGATTAAGCAAGTAGGAGGCCCAGGTTGTCATTTTTAATGAAATCAAAGATTCAACTTAGATTCAAAACTTGGATGGGCTCATGAATATAATAACAATATCTATTTTTTAAGGTTTAATTGAATGAAAGTTGTCTTATATTATATTAAAATATTAAAATAATACGTGATAAATATTTTTCAATCATAATTTTTTTAACATAATATTAGACTGATTAATCTGTCACGTCACATTTTCTCAAAGGTTAGTTGATAGTCCATATAATGAATAATTCTGATTTAATTAGTGCCTAATAAATCTACAAAGAACCATTTTTCAAAATAAAAATTGAAGTTTGGAAGGTGATGGTACTGATTTGGGATGATGCAAGAAGACAAAGTGTGATTGGTGGATGTCCGTGATGGGAGTGAGGTTATGGCGTTATGCTATGAAGCCTTTTTCTTTATAGCTTCTCTGCATATCTTGGTCATCCATTTTTTTAAATAAATAAATAAATTCCACAAAATATCTGACTGTCCCCCAAGTTGATAAACAAGTGGAGTAGAATAGACCCGTGGATACCATTATTTGTTTTGCTATCACCATTTGTGATTTCTTTTAAATTTATTTATTTTTTTCATCAAGTTTATTCGATTAATATTTTTTAAGATACTTTTATCAATTTATTTTAAAATAATTTATCACCAAATCGAAATTTATTATTTTAGAGAGAGTAAACACATTATTTCCTCTTTATCATCCGGGTGAATTTGGAAGAAAAAAAATTCATAATGTTTATACATTTTGTATTCTTTGACTTTTCAAATTTGATTTTTATTAAAAATGGGCTGATGTGTTTTTTTTATTAAAAATAACAATAAAAAAATTTATGACGAATAAATCAAATCCATCAAAAACAGAAATTCAAGGAGAGAAAGGAGATTCAAATCTATTATATCATTTTTTACGGTAACACAATCTATCTCTAATTTCAAATATTATCATTTAGGAAAGTGGATAAACTTCAATTTAATCTAAAACTTTCATACATGATTAATCTAACGATCACAGACGGTTCTCAGTTTACAAATCAAAACTGATTTTCACCTGATCCGCCCCCACTATGTTAAATCTTAATGCACCAATTGCAAAAGAAAAAACAATAAAAGAGTCTTAACTATTTACCGCTTCCTTAGTTACGGTACAAATTAAAAAAATGTTGAAAGGTGCAATAAAAAAATACTATTTAAAATGTTGTTTAAGATAAACCAGTTTCATTCATTAAATACAATTCATTTTATTAAATTTGTTAAGAATTAGAATTATTAAATATGAAAATACATCATTTTATTTATGTGGATGAAACAAATATCATTTAATTTGAATACATAATGACATAATTTCCACGCAAAAGTCTAAATCATATAATAATATTAGTTTATATGTGCATTTGCAAAATTATTACAGAAAGTCAATTTATTTTTATTGCACCTTTAGGCTGTGTTTGGTTTAGGGACAAATTAGTGGAAAATAATAAGATAAATTTGTGAGAAAATGAGAATGAAAGTTTTTAGTAAAATTATATGGAAAATAGAAAGAAAAATTTGTTTAAAATAAAGAATGTTTTATCATTTCCCACCGTTCTCACATCTAATCCAACAAGGAAAAATAGGATGAATTTCAAAGAGAATCCATTTCCCCCCAATTTTTTCTTTACATTAAATTTTCTTAAAACAAACACACCCTTAAATAACTATAATTGAGAAAGTGATTATAGTTCAATACTTTTTTTACATATTTTTTCCTAAACAAAATTACACTCTACAGTTGCATTGAGATGGAATTCTAACTTCCTTACATTAGAATTATTAACTATATCTCTTACTGAAAATCGTAGTTCAAAATTTTAATTTTATTTATTTGCCCTTAATAAATTATATTATTCTTGTCTTATGTTTAAACTGCAATTTTAAACTCAACAGACCTTACTCAATCTGTTGATAGTTACACAAACGAAGGGCATGTCATATTTAGATAATGAAAAATTACACTTCAAAACTAAAATTAAATAAATTAAAAAATAATTCATAAAGCATCTGATAAATTAAAATTTTATGATAATGGGACGAATGTGTGTTTTTCCTTTCTGTTATGTACTTCAAAGCCGTCAAGTAATTCGTAATTTGCTTGCTCCCAGGTTCCACTTGTCAACTCCATAAAAGGCTCTTTTTCTGACACTAACAGATTGAGAGTATATTTAAGACAATCAATAAAGAAAATTCAAATAATCAAGAGTATATATTGATTAAAGATTTGAATTGTATTTAAATTACATTTATTAAAATAGTAAATGTGAAAATTATAACTTAAAAATATTTAATTTATATTTTTTATTAACATCATATTTTAAATATATGATACATTTTTATCCAAACTCATTATAAAGTAGGTATCATTTTTTATTTATTTAAGCTGTGTTTGGTTCAAATAAAATTTAAGAGAACGAAAAATAGAAGAATAAAAGTGTAATGTTTCATTTGTTTGGTTATGAAGGACAAAAATTGAAGTAATTTAATTTACCTAATTTCCTTTCTAATTTTCCATTCAATTTTCTCTTCTATTCACGTTCAAAAAAGTTCTTCTAATTTTTTTCTTAAATTTTACTTTCGGTCCCATTTTTCCTAATTAATCCAAACTCTAAGGCTGTGTTTGGTTTAGGAAAAATTTGGCGGAAAAGAAAATTTGATGGAAAATTAGTAAAATTCATTGTTTGGTTTAGATGGAAAGAAAATTAGATGGAAAATTGGATGGAAAATGTGATTCTACATATATTAAACAAGTTCAATGTATCTTAAATAAATAACCTTTTTTTGAACAAATTCAATGTATGAAATGATAAAACGTTAATATTTTTCTACCTATTTTTCATAAAACTTTTCATGATTATGAAAAATGAAATGGATACCAATAATTTTCCTTGACATTTTCTTTATTTTTTTTCCTTTTTTCAAAAAGGGGATTAATAGTGGTTCCCCACTTTTCTCCTTGAAGATTCGAATTCGAGAGCTATAACCCCTCTCAAGTGAGGTGCTCATCAACTGAGCTACACCTCATCCCTGTCATTTTCTTTATGAAATCAAATAAAAGAAAATTAGATAGAATCCTTCGATGATTCCATTTCTTTTCAATTTTCCCTCAAACTTTCCTTTATAGTCACTTTTCCTTAAACCAAACACAGCCTAAAACTTGGCGATGAACGAGCCTATGACGCCATTGGATTTCAAAATTTGAAATTAAGAAGAGTCTCTGTCCATTCCATGGCCAGGGCATCCATTTCCAGACAAATATAATTGCACGGTTCCAAGTCATATCAAGCTCTGATGATTCACCCAGCCTCAGTTTTAGCGCAAATCAGTCTCATTATAGTGACTCGACTTAATCGATGTCACTCAATTTCACAAATTGACTGCCAATTTCCAACATCACTACTCCAAGCAGCAAATCAGGAAACACAGGCCATCACTATCATTCACCTAAAAAGATTAAATAAAAAACTAGAACAAGGGACTTTCGGGTAATCTAGACTTTTGATTCATAAACCAGAATCAGGAAGACATTCAATTAATTTCATGATTTTTACTGTAATTCGAATTATCATACATATATATTTGTATATGGATGATCTATTTAGTTAATTTAATCATTATCAATTCGAATTTTAAACATACGTCTAAATGCAAATTAAAAAAACTTATTACATTTTCTTTGATTGTCTTATTTTGATAACGCGACAGCTGATATGCTTCTAACGGTATTCATACACATGTGTTGGACAACATGTCTGATTTGAAGTACTAGCTCTCCGGAAAAATCAAATCTTTATCACCGGTGTGTTCCAATTATCGTAGAAAATAGAAGGATCGAAGTTATATTTATTGCGAAAATCGAGTTTGGGTTGAAGTTCAGTATTATTCATGAGTCAAATGGAGTAACACATATGGTTTATCCGATCATCAAATCCGAAATGAATTTTATTCGATTTAAATCAATATCTGACACTCGATTATGTGTGACTCTTTGTATTTATTTTTAATTAGTTATGAAATAAAACTCATTAATCACAAATGAACTCTAATAATACATTATAACATCTAATTAAAAATAAATTAGTTCGGAAAACAACCAAAATCTAAGTTAACCGATTCAAGATTTGAGTGACAGACATTAACAGCTACCATATTTTTTCCCACCTAAAACAATATTGTTGTGTAAAATTATTTTCAATCTATATTGCATGTTTAATTATTTTAAAACTTATTACATTTTTAATATACTTTTAGAAGAAACAAAATAAAATCTCACAAAACTATATAAAAAAAATTCCCCTCAGTGACCTTTTTTTTAGTACTGGCCAGAAGGACAACAACTGGGTATGGTTGTTTACTCTTTTTTTTTTTTTCAAAATCAAAATTCCAATTTTGTTAGCTTAGAATTGACACACTCATCTCACTCAACCACTCCCTTGACCAGTTGACTTCGAGGGGGGTTTTACAGTTTCAAAATGTGGTGAGTCAGAAGTGAGACTTTTACAAGCCTTTCATTGTCTATCAACCTGGAGAAGGAGAAGTTAAGCTTCAAGGACTTTTCCTTGTAAAAAAGGTTGCAAGCCTTTCATTGATTGCAAATACTTATTAATTTTTTGATGTGACATGTGACTGATCAAACTTTCACTTAACATCTACATAATATTTGATCAATAATCTACGCATTGGATCATTCCCACCATAAGCTTGAAGCTTGAATTCAAAATTGCATTTCAAGTCCTTCCTCCATTTAATGGAACTAAATGCAAACCGTGTACAGCCTGAAGTTAGCCAGTAGGTGCAAGAGCTTGTTTCACACTGAGCAAACAAGAGGATGAGGTACATTTCGGATTCCGGATCAAGCTGGACGAGTATCCCAACAGGCCAACATCATTGCAGAAATGGGACAGTTCGAATGAATGTGAAGTAAGGCGTATCACAAAACCCAAGTGCAAAAGTTAAATGATATATGTGAAGAAATCGTATCAAAGAATCTCTTCGCGCTATCCAATAATCTATTATTTGTTTTCTTCTGTTAAACGGTGAACACTGTGGTCTAGAGTCATGTTCATAGTGTTCTGAATTTAAGATTGTTCTCAATTGATCTTTTTAAATGAATCATAAATAATCTTGTTGAATTGATTTACAAATCAAGTGTCTTCAGATTTAATTCCTCTAAAGACGTCTAGCTTTACCTAAACCTCTCGCATCAATCACGACTTTCCATGTGTCTCGTCACTTTCATCGAAGCGCCAATCCTCGTACGACTTGAATTACATTGTTCCTTCAAAAGACTACAAATTAATACAATAATTAGACATATAGTAGATCAATGACAAAGTCAATAATAACAAAGAGAATCAATAATAATGAGAAAGAGTATGAAATAATATTTTTATGAATTTTTTTATTAGTTGTTGCATAAAAATACTCTCTATAGTTGATTGATTAGATACAATAATATAAATTGATGAATAATGTAATGGTTAATTGAGTAATTTATGAAATCTAAATATGCCAATGACTAATATTGAAACGAGGAATGATATGACAGAAACGACACCGTTGCATGGCATGACCTTCACACATACCGGGAACCGGGCACGAGACTCAGAACCCTAACAGCCCAGCAATTTCCACCGATGATGAACACCATCAGAACCGCACTCGGACAAAGAGGCTCGCCAAGCATCAATCTGCACCGCGGGGCTTTCACGTCGCTGTTTTCGACCGAAGCGGATGGGATTTCTGTCCCTAAATTTTCTGCTGATTCGTTTACGCATGGTCCTGGTACCAATTCGTGCTGCACACATCCTTATAACTTTTCATTTAGTTGCATTTCAGAATTCAGACTAGTCTATTATTTTTACTATTGTGTTTATGGCTTTTAGGTTTCAGCCATTCGTCAAGCCTATGTTTAGTTTAAGGAAAATTTGATGGAAAAATAGAAAGGAAATTGCATACTTGAAACATTCCGTCTAATTCTCTCTTGTTTGGTTTAATAAAAAAATGTCAACAAAAATACTAAGATATCGTTTTCATTTTTCAATACTGTACAAGTTTCATGAAAAATGAGGAGTTAAGTTACCGCCGAACTTGATCGTATACATTAAACTTGATAGAAGAAGCAGTTATCTGCCTTAGATACGTTGAACTTGATCGGATTGTATGAGATTGTTTGGTGTCCAATCAGCATGTCACCATTACCAACGAATTGTTTCATCTCCAGCATATTTTGTTTGTGGTTATTTTCTGCATTTGTTACTTGAATGCTCTCATTCTCTGCGAGCAGGTGTCTTTTACGGGAGTTTGGTTGGATCCATCAAGAATACATTGAGAAGTGATGTTGTTAATCTTCTTGACGGCTCTGATTTGACTCTTGAAGATGTCAAAACTGTTTACAGTCCGAACTTTATGCCTTTATCAATGTAATGTTTTCTTCATCTCCAAAATTTGTGATTTGCTGCTGGTTCTGGTTCCATACATTTTGATTTTTACATGTTAAGTTCGTACCCCAATAGTGATGATTTTGATAAACTTCAATTATTACTGGGATTAAAGTATTGTTTGTTACCTGCTGTCAGCTAACTGATATTCAATTGACAGTGATTTATCCTAAATTTTATAGTTTGACATTGTGTTCGGATTTCACCAATAACTTGCAGCTTGGTAAAGTTTCCTTCTTTTAAGTCTTATGACAAAGCTCTGAAGTTGATTACTAAGAACCGATTATACCGCTTGGACAAGGTAGCATATGACTGTTTCCTTGATATCATCTCCATTTTGTTTTTCAAGGATCAATTCAAGTAACAATTATATTGCGTGCAGGCTGATCCTTCACAATGGGATAGAGCTAAAGACTACGGAGGAAAAACCGTGAGTGATAATTCTTTTCTGTTTACGATTTGTTTGGCTCTGCTTACCCCCATGTTTGGTTCTTGGAAAACTTGAGGGGTGGAAAGAAAATTTTTAAGGACAAAGGAAATAACATTCAATACCACATTTCCCTCCCACTTTTTCATGGGAAACTCACTTTTCTTACTAGTTGTCCATCTCGTGTACTTTCCTTTCCATTTCCAAGATCCAAACGCTGGGTTAGTACACGCTTGTGCATAGATCCCAACGTGTTTCTGTATACTTTCCGACACTTTAGGTAACTGCAGCTTTAAGATAAAAAACTGGAACCTGGCTGTCAGTAAATACGGGCAATTTTAGATGGAAAATCAGGACATCCTATAAGGAAAAAATGTCAAAAATAAGGATTCAACAGTTATCTTATACATGAGCAGTTTTGCAATTCATTCCGTTAGCTCCATCAAATTATGCAAGAATGGCACTGAGTGTTTAATTGTTTTCTTTGTTATTGGTATATGCTATACATTAATGCAAGGTGTAGTTACTTCTGTGTCTATAGTGTTGCGTACTTGCACTGTATTTAACTATTGAAGTATTATCATTCTAGAAGAGCGATATAAATGCGAAAATTACGGCTCGACACCATTTCACTTTTATTTTAAGAAGCTGTCTTATTAGGATTCTGAATTTGTATAGTTGTATAGAACATGAGATGGGAAATCTATCATATTTACCATATAGCATTGAAAAAATAGTGACTCAATTCGTAAGAGATAATTGTATTAGATGAATTGATAAATCATATATTCAACTTCAGCCAAGAGCTCAAATGACCATCTAACATGCTTGTACTCTAGGCATATGTTTACTCCCTTTTACAGACAAACCAGGTGTATACAATATGATAAAAAAGGAAACACAAACAGCTAGAAGATAGATCGGCGTATTTTTTTCAGTCTCTAATTCATTGCAACATCTTCTGTTTCCGTCTTTATTCTTCAGTCATGATTTAACCGCCTGGGGGTCAAATATTTCAGTGCATAGCGCCTTTTAAGTGTATATTGTTAGTTTTGTCAGATGCCTTTTAAGTGAATATTGTTAGTTTTGTCAGATGCCTTTTAAGTGAATATTGTTAGTTTTGTCAGATGCCTTTTAAGTGAGTACTGTCTAGTATTATCAATATTAGGTTTTATGATGATAATGTGCAAATTGATTTCCCCCCAACATTTTCAGTTATTATTGGAAGGAATTCCTCGTCTGGCACAGCTAGAAGAAGTGGAGCGATTTCTGTCAGGCTGTGAATACGATGCTGCTAGTATGATAATGTTCACCAGGTAAACAGCCTTGTGCTTATTCTGACTCTGATTTGATATATTTGACATTCCGTCAGATTTACGCCATTTTGAATTAATTTTGCAGACAGGCATTTCCGGAACCCATAAAAACGGCTGTGGTACCCGTATCTTCACCAACACAAGCGACAAGCATATTCCTCAGAAAGAACAGAGGCTATATTTCCAACAACCAAGTCCTAGTTCGGGTCCTGCAGTGATTGGTGGTTGTGCCTTGGATAGATTCAAGTGATTTCTGTGGGTAGATTTTTCGATCTTAGTTACTTCAAAAGCTCAACTAAATTTAGTTTTACAATGTCGGATGGTTATCAAAGATAAATACTTTTGGTCATATGTCATATCTCTTGCCAAGCTTTGCTTGCATGTAGAACTTGGTTTTTTTTAAAAATAATAATATGAAACTAGTTTCAGTAATAAAAATATAAGATAATGTTAATCTATTAAAATACACGCATTAAAACGGTGATTACTGATTAGTGGGTGGTGTTTTTGAATGATTAAGAGACAATAATTATTAAATAAAAATTTGAGAGTAAGTGAGAAAGCGCCATTTTTGATTTCCAAATGCAGAACGATAAAGAATATATATATAAATATTAAAAAAACGCACAATTCTGATTTAATATTTATATATATAGATTAAATAAGTGAATTTGTAAGTGGGCTCTAGGGCCGACTAAAAAAATTGGATTTCAAACGAATTGGGCCGGTCAATTAGAGTCCGAATACACTCCTACGTGGAGGACGTGCTTGTGGTTCAATTCGGCTGGCATTTTGTTTTGTATAAACCCTAACCCTACTCCACTCGTCCCGTTCTGTCGTAATCGAAGATTCGAGAGCGAGCGTGAGAGAGATCGGTCGGCGAATCCATCTACTTCGTCGCTCAGGTACTTTTGGCGTCTTCCTGATCATATGTTTCGATTTCTATATTATAGGCTTTTTGTCGATGCGATTTTCCTCGTTAGGGTTTCGCCACCTATTCGGAACCGACTGTCAATTCGCTGTTGAATTGTTTGAGTTCGGTGAGAGTAGGGCGTTTTGACTTCTCCATGTGCATAATGCCAAGCTTCGTACGTAAGGCACGCCGTCTATCGCGTGCAATTGACCAACTTGCCTTGCTGATGATAATCTCATGGTGTGCTCTACAGGCTAATTTTCTTAAAGAAAATATGAGAGGAAGAAGCTACACCCCATCACCCCCAAGAGGTGGCTATGGGAGAAGGAGAAGGAGCCCCAGCCCCAGAAGAAAGTACGCTGCCCGAGATGATAGAGATTATCCTACAAGCTTGCTGGTCCGCAATCTTCGCCATGACTGCAGGTTTGCTTAGAGCTCATATTGCCTATTTTTCTTAATTGCTGCAGTATTTAATTATTTTTTGAATGGGCTGCTCTAGATTTCAAAATTTTTGGTATATCAGTCAACTGCTAATTGTCTTCCTTTGCAGGCCTGAAGACCTCCGGAGGCCATTTGGGCAGTTTGGTCCCCTGAAGGACATTTATCTTCCAAGAGATTACTACACTGGGTAAGTTCTACACAGATAGAGGGCAAGCTTTTGACTTTCTCTGTCTTTTTGGTTGACCTCTTTATTTCTTGTCCAAAAGAAGTATTTTTCAAACCTGTACTATTCCAGCTAGATTATGTTGGGGAGTTGCAGTTTTAAATGTCAAGAATTTTCCATAAGATCCATAAGAATCTAACATCTTGTTACATTTTACCCATCCTTTGTTTTAAGTGTGTTAGTTTCTAATTAAATTGTTTTTTTTTCTGTTCAGACCCTTTTCTCATAGAGTTATGAAGTACTTTTAAATTTAGTCAAGTTTAGCTCATTTTAAGCTGAATAGAACCCGCTTTCAGGGAACTAGTAAAATAACGACACTCCAGCTTTTATTTATTTTTCCCAGCTAGATTGTGATTTACTTTTTAACTTATGGGTGCTTTCATTTAAGTTGACGGGACTTAACGGTGAAAGTAAAAAGTCTTGAAGACAACAGTCAAGTAGTAAGAGTTCTTGGTAGTGAAGATGGAAGGAAGTTTTGTTTGAATTCTTTGTGAAGATGTTCAAGAATGTTCAAGAGTTGAAGATTTTCGACTCATGTTATGAATCACTCATGCAAGGTCAGCATTGGAGTGAATGATTTTTTTATAACTAACCTTTTGTTTTCAGGTGGAAACCGACATTTTGGACAATGGTCCCTGTGTATACCTTCTGCCATCTTACTTTGTCGTAGGCATATACCATTGACTCACATTTGGTTGTTTGTTTTATTATTTCCAGTCAACCAAGAGGCTTTGGCTTCATCCAGTATGTAGATCCTGCTGATGCTGCCGAAGCCAAATATCAAATGGATGGTCAAATTCTGCTTGGGAGGGAGCTGACTGTGGTATTTGCTGAGGAAAACAGAAAGAAGCCTGCTGATATGAGGGCGAGGGATCGTGTTAGGTAATTGGCTGAATTGTTTGTTTCTCATCAGTGAGCGAGGTCTATCATCTGATCAGGAGTGTGATAAGTGGAAGATTGAGTTCATTATTTAAATTGTGAGATATAAAATCTGAAGTATTTTTAATGTCATATGCAGAGGCCATTCCTATGACAGGAGGAGATCTCCGCGTTCACCCCGTTATTCCCGTTCGTCACCCCGGCTTCATGCTCGAGATCGATCTCGAAGTCGTGGTTATTCTCCTTCCCCCAGGCGCAGAGAATACTCCAGGTGTGTTTAAATTTTTTGTTTTTCACAAGACTCATTTACTTTGCCCTCATAAATCAGTTTCATGGTTGCTATGGTTTTAATCATATTTAAACTGTTATTCCTAAATAATTTCCCTCTGCCTTCTGCTTTGAAAAGTCTGTTTACTCTCTTTAGATCCATTTCCCCTGAGGTTAGGCGTGCAAGCCGTGAGAGGTCATACTCAAGGTCTCCAGCACACAATGGGTCGAGAAGTCGCAGCAGAAGTCCAATTCGGGGCAGGGCCCGCAGTCCAAATGCTACATACTCCAGGGAGCCCAGCCGAGATAGCCGGTGAAATGTTAGGGCCAAGTAATCATCATTGTTTTCTGTTAGAAGCATTTCAAAGACCAAGTTCGAGATTAATGGACCAAGTATTATGTTAATGGGGCACCCATCTCTGAAGCACAACAAAAGATTTCTTGGATGTTTTTCCTATTACTAGAATTGTCTGGCATCCGTAATGCCTGTTCTTCAAGATATTCTAGTCTTCCTAGTGTCAGGTCGAAGAAATCAGGGAAAATATTTTTTCCTAATCTGGCCCAAACAGAAGGGAATCCTTTATGACATGAATAAACCCCTGAACAAGTAGGGAACATAAACAATCAACTCTTTTGCAAAATGATTTATGTACCTTTATTTATAACATGAATCAAATGCATTGCCAGAGTAAACGACTCATCAAGTATAAATGGCTGTTCTTTGCAGCTCAAATAATGCCATAATAATGGTAGGCCAAAAACTATGAAATTTATCACACCTGCTGTTTGTGGAAAGACAACAGTTCACCCAATGGTTTCCTCTATCGTTTTCTGTCAGACATTTACATCTCAACTTCAGAGCTTCAGTGACACGCTCCTCACACAGCGCTTCAAAGCCTTTAAACAATACTTTCTTTTGCAACAACATGAATCCCACTAAAATGTTCCAGTCACCTTTCATCAGTGGCTGCTCAACTATTTGGGGTTTTGGTACCATGTAGCGCCTTTAAATTTATAGAGAGCTCCCACAATCCTCGCAGACTTTAATCCTCGCAGACTTTGGAATTCAATTATAATGTTCTAATGGATGCTTGCTGCTATAAGACTGGCATATTTGCATAAAGTTGGGTGAAGAAGAATTCGACATCTGGAATTTTGTAAATGATGTTGATGTATCGGTCTCTGCTTGTTTCCATGAGCAGTGTGGGACCCATCTGAGCAACTCTAGGCAGTAGTTTGGCCAGCGGAATCCCTGACGATAGTTGGGGTACCTGCTGATTTGTATCCTCAACCAATGAACTGATTACCGTCTTCAGTGATACTTCCAAAATATCTCTGAATTCAGCGCTGCATAGGAAACAACAGACTAGTTACGATGCGTTTATTCTAGCTCATAGTGATACTAATTACAATCTTCAGTTAAATTCAGTAAAGTCATCCCCTTTTTGTCTCACGAACGTTCAGATCAGTCCAACTAGTTAAGTTCAGCTCCGTTTTTATGCAGAAAGTCACATACTATGTACTGAATGCTACCTAATTTAGCATAAAAAAAAGATGGAGAACGAATATGGCTATCACTATTAAGAAAAGGTATTTAACTTTACTATCATATTCGCTAAAAGAGATCAACATCGAGCATGAATGCCCAAAAATTTTGGTTACCTAGATAATACCGCTCGAGTTTCCATCATAAGCTGATTGAACTTGGTCTCATCCTGGATCATTTGGCTACTGGTGCGGGTGGTCGCCAGATCAGAAAACCCAACTTCAACGGGCATCAAAAAGTCTATCCACTCATGAGGTGTCCCGGAGCTCATGAATGTCTCACTTATTTGCAGAAAAATTTCACGAAGTACCTGAGGGGTGAAGTGATCCCGTAACTGCTTCCTGTGAACATATTCGACAAAACTCCGTGTGACTAAGTTATTTATACATAATGATAACCATTACAATGCTCTACCAAAAAGAACAACGAGCCATCTCTCCATGCCTGTGTGCGTTGAGCATCGTTCTAAGTTCGTGAATTGATTCAGAACTGTAATGTTGATGAAGTAACTAAAATATCTGACAGCAGCGACATGCATTTGACAGAGAGAAATCACGTCAAGTAAGAAATACGGAACAGAAAAATGAATTTGACCTTTGATCAGAATCAGCAAACAATTCAAATTTATTTAGCTTGATTTTTACTGGCTAGTTTCTTAGCATTTCAGTTTTCTTTCTCAATATTAGTCGCAGAAAATATAAAGCGTATTGAGTTTTGAGTAACACACCCTTTCATTATTTCTGTTACTGCAGCCTGCACCTTTGTCACCAAAGCACTCAAACCAGAAAGGGAGAGGAAATCAATGCTCTCCAGAAACTGTTTCTGGTCATGAGATTCAACTGCATTACCCTCGTCCTGTGCAAATATGTGAAATATGTGTCAGCAAAAATCTATAGACTAAAAAAAGGAAGAAATCATCGGCTAAACATATTTGCTCTAACTGTCGACTTAAGTGTTCAACATCACGAAACCCTGGAAACATGAGGCAAGATTAGGGCCAAACTCTGACATTCACAGCTTTCATGAGGAGTGGGGCAGACAACTCATAAGCTCTAGGCAAGTGTTCATTAATGTAATGACGATATAGGCTGTGTTCTCATGTTTCATCTTGTTTTTTGAATGGAAATGTAGCTTATAAGAAATAGTTCCGTAGGTCCTCCATTTTGAACCAGTGTTTAAAAATATTTGTAAATAATCAAGAGGGTATGGTCTGACAGATGGGCTAAAATTCTTAGCCGCGTATTAGCTTACAACGGACAGTATATTATACACTAGCATAGACTCCTAACCCTATATGATAGTTTTGACCACAAAGTTACTATGGCAATACCAAATATCGAACCAAATTGCTCCAAAATATTATTTCAAAAAGTGTTTGTCAAGCAAACAGGATCAATAAGTGACAAATGAGTAATACGTTTTCAATGTGAGGTACAGAAGACTAGCGTAAAATGGGATTTTTGCATGATAACCAAGAAGCTCGTTTGCCTGAAACGAAACACACACAATGAGGAAATTATTTGCACCTTCACAGTTTATGTTGCAGGGATATGGGGACAAGAACGTAAATGGGCACGGGTACGGATACGAAAAATGTGAATTTTAAAATAATTATACAAGAGGTATGACACAAAAACGGTTACCTGATTTCGTAAAAGTCTATTTTTACTTGTTATTTGAAAACTCGTTAATAATTAGTTGTTAACTGTGAGCAAAAATGGGTAGAAATATTATAGTTCTTTTATACAAATATCCAACAAAAATATCTAAGCAAATTAGATTTTTTTCAAACATATAACTAGTAATTTTAAAACGCTAAAATTATTGAAACATTTATTCAACTTTCTGGAGTTTTATTTCTAGAAACGGGTACGGGGTAAGACACCCTCTCGAAGTTTCTTGGCAACTTATACTAAGTAAAATGGGCACTACACCTACACAAAGTAAAAAGGGAACTAATTAATGGACAATTAACTCTTACCACGGGAAGAAAGCTTCCAAGACCACGAGCAGTATCAATATATAGATGCCTCCCTAATATGTTAACTTGGACCCTCACATACAAGCTAAGTGTTGTCAGTGCCCACAACGATAATAGTATTCCAGTAAAACCTGCAAATCCGACGGCATGGTCAGCAGATGACTCGCGCATAAATTTTGATTATCATCCCAAGACTCTCTGACTGTCAAAATATAAACTCACTCTGAATTTTCAATCTCTCCCATAACTCTAGTTTCTCTAATGTCGTTTTACCACCAGATTGGCCCTTAACTTGAAGAAGTCGATCTCTCAAGCCTGTTAGGTCTACTATATTCATCAAACGGGTGTGCAACAGTTGAATTGTGTGAGGTAAAGTTGTAGAATCGGCTATCCTTTGGATGTTCGTAAAATGCTCAAGTAACTGCCTCTTGATGATTTCATCTTTCTCGTGCTCATTCGCTAGTTCACTCTCTATCTCAGCAAGTCTTTGTTTATGAGCGCCATAAAGTTTATAGAGAAAGTAACCACCTCCAAGAACTCCACACGAGACAAAAATCTTTCTCCGATGCCTTCGCCAGAACTCCATGTCATAGACTAAGTCATCAACTCAATAATATGGTACACGGAGGCTATGCTTGAGCATTGTCAAAGAAGAAGGTCGACTGTTATTGTGCGACTTCAGAAGACAAGGACAAATAACATAGGGATGAGCTTAAGATCACTTGATCCTGAACACACCTCGGAAACGCCAGATCTAAAATAGTGGTAAAAATAAGTCTTAAATTTTATTTATTATCAGTAAAATCTACGGTCAACATAAAAACAAAATATATACCAGAAGCTGGGAAGCAGACAGACCTTCAGAATTTTGTTTACTTCGACGATCTTCCAGGACTTTCACCGTGGGGGTCCAGCGATAGGAATCTAAATATATAACGTGTTAATTACCTGTGCAGAAGCTCCTCCTGAAACAAAAATTTGATTGAATCAAAATTACAACTCACAGAGGCCACACTTTAGTACAACATGAAGAGCACTACCCAGAAAACATCAATCAATACGAAAGGTTGAAGATGAAGGGGACAAATTCAAGCATTGTGTTAGAGTCCTTTGATTCAATATACTCACAGCACTACCAGCATTGACATTGGCAACAGAGTGATGAGCCGTTATAAAATCTTTAGGACATTTATTTCTGCAATATATAAAATTGCTCACTAGAAACTTTTCTGTAAGAAAAAATTACTTCTGGCGGACTTCAGTCAATACAAGATTTATGTCCACTCACATTGGGCAGGCCTCCCACATCACCAATCTAAAGAAGATCCATCAGCTAATTACGCAAGTCTACAACCTTAGATAAACTATTGTGGATTCGACACCCAAACCGTTTACAGTCACCCTCCAAATTCAACCCAAAATATCTCTACCCATCCATGATAAAAAAAAAACATAATTTTTATTAATTTTTGGTTTGAACCCAAATTTCAAATTTGTACCCCCGAATACGAAATCCTGTAACCGCGGCTGTTACAGTAACACTGAAACCACTATACAAACTTGCATAACATCTTAACTGTTACCCGCATACACAGCGCTTCAAATGTTTCTAGCAATCGCAATCGGTTGCAAGCTCCGTTCAGTGAGAAATTAACACAGGCTAGCCAGACTACATACAAGTTTGATGTTAGGGCTTGGAGAAGCTAAGGAAACTGCGAGAAGAACAAACCCCAGATGAGCAAACGATGCGAACCGAGATGGGTGTGGAGCAGACGCCGAAAAGATGATAGTTTGGGGGAGGAGGTCGGATATGGACGAATCGGGTGCGAGCCTTCAGTTCAGTTGAAGTCTTCATGGTTAAATTGCATAGGAATCGTCTATGCCCAAATAGCACTTACTGCCCTTCTAAGTAGCTTATTTACGAATTGGCCCTCGTATTTAGGAAAACATCTCTAAACATCGCTTCTAGTTTTACGTTTGTTTTCATACCTTGTTCCCAACATTATGAACTTGAGTATGTTTTACTGAATTTGGATTATTAAAAATTGGGCAAACTATGTATTAGTAGGAAAATGTTAATGAATTGAATGAATTATCGAAATATAAATATGGATGATTACAACATTTTACAGTGTTTGGTTTAAGGAAAGTGATGAGCAGAGAAAAAATATGAAAAATAAGGGTTACGATTCAAAAGAAAAATATTATGTCTTCTCTCTAGAAAATTAAAATCCAATTAGAGATGGAGGAGGAGGGTCGGGACAGATCCTCCTCTCCAATCCTCCTCGCACAATCACTGCCCCCACCCCCACCTCCCAGCCACCTCAACTTAGGTCTCATGGCCACTCCCTGTTTAGGCCTCACGGTCACAACCCGCTCTGGCTTCCTGGCCTTCCCCCTTTCGATTTGACCCTTCCCCGCCGCTGAGATCTGCTGCGAGCCAGCGTTAGCGAGGCTCGCGCCCCACCTTGCGCTCAGTCACCCCGCCCAAGGAGACCTGAATCCCTGTCCGCGACTGCCATGGCTGGCTGCGTGCCCTGAGGTCGCCTCTCCTTCGCGTGGTTAGCAGCAGATCTAGCATCCTCCAGCCCAACCCCACTCTCACCATAGGCCGACTCTCCACCCCCGTCGCCACCCCCCATTGAGCCGCAGTCACACAAATCTCGATGCCTGCTGTGCTAAAGCCAATAGTCCGCCCCAACCATAGGCCTGTCACCGCTAAATCCACGCACTTATCCCCTCAACGTCTGGCCGTCACAGTGGCTGGAGCCTCAAATCTCC
Organism: Kalanchoe fedtschenkoi; assembly: GCA_002312845.1. Lineage (NCBI taxonomy): Eukaryota > Viridiplantae > Streptophyta > Magnoliopsida > Saxifragales > Crassulaceae > Kalanchoe > Kalanchoe fedtschenkoi. The sequence continues at coordinate 1,020,536 of NQLW01000064.1, read as the reverse complement.
GGACGGCTCGTACGTCGGCCCGCCGAGGCGCAAGGCTCCACAATCCGTTGCAGACTCTCCTCCCCCATTGCAGATGGCCCAATCTTTCATCGGTGCGGGTCTCTTCCGGTCGTGCTTGTTCATGCGGATGTCGGACCCCCTGAGGCCATTTCACTACCGTTCCTGATCCCCCAATCTTTGGCACTTATGTGTCCAGATCTGGCCGGAGGGTTGGAACCCTTGGTATCCGACTGCAGACGCCCTGGACGGCTAGTGTTCCAGGCATGCGCTGCCCCAGTTCTTCACCGCCAGCAAGCCCTTGTCCGCGCGTACCGAATCTTTGTTCGCCGAGGACGTCTCGGGTCAGCGTGCATTGAGCGCATCGCCTCCTCGGGTACCCGCGCCCATGTGCGGTCTTCATCGTGCAGCACCTCGATCATACGCCTCGTGCGACGCGTTTCTCGAGCAGTATGCGCTGACAAACGACGCGCCACCTTTCCTCCCTTGGCGCGTCATCTGTAAGCGCAAGCCCAGATCCCATTAGCCGGCCCAGTTGCGTGTCCAGCCTGACCAGACAAGGTTGGCCCATGAGCTCAGCCCAGTCCAGCACTTAAGTCATGTGTGACAGCGGTCATATTGCCTTTAAACTCTACTAGTCACTCAATATGTAGGCTCTTCGAGTCACCTCTTATCCATGTAGGCGTTTCTCGCCAATATATTCTTTTTGGATCAACTATCAATAAAAATTCAAAATTAAAAAAATGAAAATGAACTTTTCATGGATTTTATTGTATTTTTTTGTTTGGTTCAAGTGAAAAATTTGAGAAAAAATGTTAAAAGTTAAAAATTGTAACACAATATTTATTGTATCAAAAATTTAGTCAGATGGAAAATCATAGAATACATTTGAGAGAAAAGTTAAGACTATATCACATCAAAATCATGATGCAAATGTAATTATTGATTGAAGTGCATTGTCAAAAGTTCCTACCTAGTCTGGTCATTGCTTATCTAAGTCAATCTAAAATGTTAATATGATAATCCAAGAGAAAAATGATCATTAGCATATTGCAATTAAGGCCAACATTGAGGATGATGATGTGATAAAAATGTAGATGTGAGTGTAGAAAATCACTTAATTTTAAGAGACCAACTTCATTGATTGAACAAAATAAATATGAAAGCTGTTTATACGGAGAGAAAGAAGAAGGAAATCAAGAGGAATGGAACAAAGTCTCACATCCTCATCCACGCCGTAATTCTTCCAACGTTGCTCCACGACCAAATGTTGCGTTTTTAGAAGTTTGCTGAAGACATGTAAGCGCAGAGTCCTCCTTGAACCACTCGACTGCAACAGCTCCGATCAATCTATTTTCCGGGTAGCTTCGTCAGAAAATCATAAAACTTAATTGTGAGTGAATTTTCAATGGAGTGTTTAAGAGCTGTAAACGCTTGTACCGTCTAATGTCTACTATCTTTTGATTTATTACATATTTAAACAAGCAAACAAAATGTTATGTTGAATAAAAAAAAAAAAAATCTTCCATGAGGATTAAAGGGATGAAATAAAAATATCGTGATGCGAGATTGTCATTTGTTAGAACTTTAATATTGACGAGTTAACGGGCACAAAATGAATCAATATACTTAAAACGTGTGTACTCCCTCTATTCTTTAATACATATTGTTTAAGATTAATTTGAGTAGATTAAGGTGAACTTAATACTAATGGTTGGAAAAATTAAATAAGTAGGTGGTTAATATTTTTTTGAAAAAGTTCGTGCAAAAAGTAAAATTGATAGATGATTACTGGTGAAAATATATTTTTTATTGATTATGATAATGAAGTGATTAATGTTTGATATTTTAAGGTAGTTGTTGATATTAAATACGCATTGAAAATTCTTAAGTGACAAATAAAAATAGATAAAAAAATTCGGTTAAGTGACATGTAAAAGAGAACAGAGAGAGTATTTTAAACATAACTTTTTTTTTCTTATATATGAAAAGTCTTTTACTATTTTTATACAAATATGATTATGGTCTGTGTGAATTAAACTTTATTCATATTATGAGGTAGGGGATTAGTGCTACTGTTAAAATAAAAATTCTATTTTGAAATATTTATTCAAATTGCATATAAGGTCCCGTAGCTCAGTTGGTTAGAGCGTTGGTCTTATGAGCCGAAGGTCGCGGGTTCGAGCCCCGCCGGGACCATAAATTTAATTTCATTCAATTAAAATTGTCAATCATATTTATTCAATATTAATTTTGTTGAGCTTGTGTTATGATGCACTGATGAATTATATATGGTTATATCAGATTCAACTATTATTTTTAACTAATGGTTCATTTAGAGGATGTGTAGAGTATATTTTTTTGGTGTATTATAAATTTATGAATGAAGTGGGGAGGTACACAAATAATAAATATACGTCCAAAGCCGTCAAAAAACTTTATATTCTGATTATATGTAACTGTGTTAAGCTTCTGTTATGATATTTTCATGAATTATTTACGGGTATATCAGATTTAATTGTTATTATATATTTTTATTTTTTAAAATAAAGTTTCATTTGAATAATTTGTTAAATATGTCATTTTATGTGTGTTGATGTACTAGTGCATTATGTAGGGTGGTACAAACATGTACGCCCAAAGTATGGCAAACAATCTCATATATGGGCCACGGGATAAGTTATATGGGCCACAGGCCCACGTAGCTATCCGATGATCCGGGCCAAACCCAAAACATTGCCTGTAATTTTATAGTTGCCCGTTCAGTTATATATTCCGTGAAAATCGGTAATTGGAATAACTAAATCGAAGGAGCCAGAAGAAGATGGAGACGACGATTAACGGGAAGCAGCTGTCGGCTGCGGCTCGTTGTTTTCCCGCCATCGCACACTCGAGAGCTCCTCATCGTCTGAAGAGATTCCGATCGGCTGCTCCGCGTGTTCCTTGCAGGCTCGCTTCAAAGAAATCGAACTATCAAGGTAATCGATAAATCAAAAACATGAAATCACGGCATCAAAACTGGATGGATCAGCTCCTCCTCCTCCTCCGTGTGTTGACATGATCGGAAGCATATGAATGAATTCCTTCCTTTTAAATTTGGTGATGACGTGTTCTTAAGAGGAGTCTGGTGCTCATAGAGTCCAATTTATGTTGAAACATAGTCTGATGAGCTCGTCAGCAGATTGCTACAATGAAAATGAACTACTTTCGGATGATTGATAGACTGATACTGCCATGGGATCGTGTAGAAGTCTGTATCTGGACTTGATTTTTCCATCTAAATGCTTTTTCGATGGCTATATACAGATAGAAGAAATATGGCTTGCCTCTAGATTTTCTTTTTCCTTTTTTATGAAATTACTGCCAAATTTGTGATGACTTGTGGAGCTAAATTTATGTATTCAGGTTGAGAACCCTGAAAAGTTTAATGAGGCTGTGTCGTTATTTTTATAATTATGCGGATCTGACATTGATTTGTGCAAGTTGGAATTTTGGAGGTGTGCATCCACTGCTCGTTGCTGTAAATGTGCCTGGCTGACTGAACTCACATCTGTCAATAGTTTGTATAAGCCACATTTTGGTTAGAGAGAATCTGTCAGTTGTTTTGAGTCTCAGTGCTTCAGTGATTGATAGTTTTATACATTTTTAAAGGTTAATAGGTTTTGCTTGTGTGAGTCTTTCTGAGTCGATATTCCTTTCACGCAGATCTTGGAAGCTATGTAAAGCCTTCATGGCTATTGCCAGTTAAAGAACAGAGACTCTCCACTGATGTTTCATTGGACAAGCTTTTTTCATACATTCATGAGAATCAATCAAAGTACACGGTGAAACTACGTACTAATAACCTGTATGGCTCGGCGCTCTCTGATACAAATGCAGGAGTACTTGTCTGCTTAATAGATGAAAATGGTAATTCAATATTGCATAGACTATCGGCATATGAGGAGGTAGTTCATACGAAACAATCAGAACCGGACAATGTTTCTGAAGTCATTCATTTCCAGAGAGGTTCAGTGGACGAGTTCACCTTTTATGGCCCCAAGCTAGGGAAGATAATAGCAGTATGGATTGGAGTGGAATCAGGTTGGTGGCTTCATTTCACTAGTATTTT
>NQLW01000064.1:963648-1004038 GCA_002312845.1 Kalanchoe fedtschenkoi | reverse complement strand
GCCACCAGCCTTTTTGTTACCCAGTAATGTGAACCAGGGTGCTGCTACAAATACATATATTGCTCCTTCTCCACAAGTGAGATCTTACTCTGCATCCTCCCAAGGTCCCTCAGTTGCAACTCTACCGACCCATCCATTGCCAAATCTGGCAGTGCAATCTCCGCTGATAAGAGGACCTGTTTCTGCATCCCAAAATCCTGCTTACCGACCTGGAGCAGTTCCTTTACCAAGGGCATCTGCACCACTTCCTCCACTCAACCAATCAAGTTTCCTTCCAGTAAGGCCAGTTACTGGTATGCCCTCAGGGATGCAGTTTCCTCATTCTGGTGATTTTGTTTTCCAGCCTCAGCTACCAAATTCCGCTGCTCAAATACATCCTTGGCCTGGTTCCGCTACACACAACAATCCACCTCTCAGGCCAACTATGCAGAAACCGTTTGACATCAGAGCACCTTCCCTTCCGCCTGATTTTCCTAAGCAGCCTCATCGTCCTTTTCCGCATGGCACTTTTAGGACACATGCAGAAGACCACTATGACCGGTTTAGGCCTCAATTCGATGAATGGAACCCCTCTGATGTCTACTCACAGCCTAGATTCCCACCATTTTCCAACGAAAATTTTGGCATGCGTAATGCACCGCTGTCTCGCATGGGAGAGATGTCCATGGACCGATCTTATCCAATGGCAAACATGCATGGTTCTTTCCTCTCAAGGCCGGGAAATGATTATCTTCCTCTTCCCCGTCCAGGTAGAAATCCACTGAACATCAATCCCTCTGGCCCGCCGACTTACAGGCACACTAGAGGCCAGCTAACATATGATCCATTCTCACCGACTACTGGCTCCGCAGTACATCAGCAGCAACAAGTTACTGCAGATGCCAAAACGAAGAATCAGGAGAAAAACGATCCAGAGTATGAAGACCTGATGGCTTCCGTTGGTGTGAAATAAATTGCAGAATGAATCTGGACTGGATAGGAAATTCAAGTACTCAGGGTCCACAAAAACAGGTTTTGACTTATCAATGGCATTGGCTGCTCACAGCCTCTGCAGCCTACCTGCATATCATTTGTAGACCTTTGTTCTCAAATTTCGGCTCCATATGTGCTCATTTTGTAGTCTTTTGTACTTAAAGTTGCCATATCCATGTCCATTCGAAGATGTTGTGCGGCAGTTGAAAACAAATCGGATTTATGAATCAAGGAGAAGTCGTTTACACTGATAGTGAAATAGTCTTAATGTCCTGGGATCATCATGGCCAAAAAGTTTGGATGAAATTTGAGGAAGTGTCTCTCTGGAGTAAACTTTTATTGGACTTTGATATGAAATTTAGGTTGCATTTCGAGTTTAGCCTTGAAGATAAAGAGAGGGAAAATAAAGACTTATTTTAGTTATTCCTGAGATTTTTTAAGAATGAATTTGGGGGTGTTCGGAGAATTCCATCCCACTTTTTTTTTCTTCCTATTTGAACGGATCTGAAAGAAAACGGATGAGTTTCATTCAAATAAAACAACAAAATACTTTGCATTGTTATTTTGTTCAATTCCTGCTCTTAAAAAACAACCAATTTTTACTTCATCTCTCAAATTCTTCATTTCCACTCCCTCATAATCATTTCTCTCTTCTGCTCTCTCTATATTGAAAACAAAGCTTTGGTAAATATGGATGTCTATCAACATGATGTCCAACAATTAATAAAAACTCATCTTGTTTGCTAAAGAGGTTACTTTGTATTTCCTAAGTTGAATGACACACTAGTGTATGATTATTCTTAGTTCGGTCTAAATGAAACTGAATCTATTTAATTTGATTTAAAATAATTAATATTTGATGATTAATGATTTTATTGTCAAATTGAAACAAAATATCAACTATATTACGGATTAGTTATTGATTTTGGTAAATTATTTTTTAATCAAACCGAAAATCAAATTATTAAAATAACAATAAAAATAATGTACATTTATTTTTTATTTTCAACACCTAATTAATATTTGAAGATCAAAATTAGTTTTTAACTAATATCATCAATATATTAAGATTGTAATAGGATTACATGGGATAAGATGTACTACTCAGGTAACAAGAGACAAACTATCGTAAGATAATATTTAATGACGTAAGATAACTGTAATAAAAGACAAAGACAAATTCCAATCCAAAACAAGACATTCCGAATGGGGGGGAAATTCTAAATGAGACCTTGAAGAAAAAAAATTTAGTAATGTAAAATGTAACATTGAATTTGATACATTAAACACAATTGATTTTATCAAATTTGTTTAATAATAGCGTTGATTTAATATGAATTTTATGAGTTTTTTTTGACAAACAAAATGAAATTGTTGAATTTGATGACAAAACAATTTAGTTTTGGCACAACTAGTTAAAAAATGCCTACAAATTTTAATTTAAAATATCAGTTAAAAATATTTGTTACTTTTTTTTGAACATTTAGATAATTCTATTTATAACTGGTGAATGTGTAGAGTTCACGTTTCTCTTTTAGAATTTTTCCTTATATAAGTGGAAGATGATGTTATATGGTGCTCCATTATTTATTAAAATAGCAAAACAATAGGAAACCAAAATAGTGAATAGAAAATTAACTGCGGTCAACCACTAGTTTACTAAATGGCTCCCACAGCGCAAAATGTCAAATTGCAGTGAATATGGCATCAAAATTCATAAATAATATTTTATTATTTCAAAGGATGACTCGCACGCAGATAATGCCATTGCTTAAAATGCCAGAAAACAGACTTGAGACAATCATTAGGTAAACTAAGGCAGCAGAGATCTCAACTTGAAGATGATGAGACGCCTCTTCAGAGAGCTTTGAGAATTTCCTCAGCACTTGAAACTGTGAACTCCCCTCCAGATTCCAGATTCGCAACCTTGACCACCAGGTTGTCGACCAGGAGAGCGAACCTCCTGGAGCGAGTCCCCAGCCCCTTGTCTCCGAGGTCGAGCTCCAGTCCCAGAGCGTGAGTGTAGGCAGCAGATCCGTCGGCCAGGAACTTGACGTGCTTGTTCTCGGGGAACGTCTTGGACCAGGCCTTCATCACAAACGGATCATTCACTGCAAACGAAATCATTGATCAGTACTTTAAGCTCTCCAATTTGTCAAAATTCATCTTCTCGTTTCCACCTAATCTTTTTTCCTTCAGCTAAATTGATTATGAGGAGTGATTAACAAATAATTAATTACTAATTAGTACCGCTGATGCAGATCAGTTCATCGACGCCCTTGGATTTGAACTCCTCAGCCCTCTCGATGAATCCAGGCACGTGCTTCAAGCTGCGACATCAAATCAACGGAGAGAGTCAGGCGTAAGCCTCGTCTGAATCTCGAGATTCGAAAACCGTAAAGCGTATGGAAATCGAAAACCAGATCGGAAGAAACGACTCGAGCGAGCAAATGAAGGAGAGGCGAGGACGGATACCTGCAGGTGGGAGTGAAGGCGCCGGGGACGCCGAAGAGGACGGCCTTTTTGCCCGCGGCGAGGGAGTGGATGGAGACCTGCTGAAGCTGGTCATCGGCGTCGAAGTAGGCGAGGGTGCCGTCCGGGATGGAGGAGCCAACAGCGATAGGAGCCATGGTTGTTGATGATGATGAAATCGAGAGATAAGTATTGGGACTTTTTTATGCGAGATTTGCTTTGCTGTGGGAAAAAGAGATGGAGACGAGACGATATTTATAGCTCGATTGTATCGAATATTAAATTAGGTTCAATTTTTGTTTTCAAATCCGCGGTCTAACTTCCCGGAAAAAAAGAAAACCGCTGGTCAAATATAGTATACACATTCTTTCCATTTCATACATATGAACTGATTTGCCAAATTTAAATAATTTAGTTGAAACAATGAACGGTGACGCAGAAAGCCCGTGCCTTTGACTGTAACGGCTTCAAGGGTACAATTTACGCACAATATTTTGTTTTCCATTCTTAGCATCTGACGATTTCAAATAATTGATTCAATTAGTATTTAATTACGTTTAATTACAGTAGTGCCTCGCAATTTGATATTTAATATCAATTAATTGTGTACTTATCCATTGATAGTGATTTTATTTAAAAAGATTTTATCTTGTGCATCAAAATCAAATTATAGTCAGATTAATGAGTCATCTGATATATAGATGAAATATTAAATTTTTGTATTTAAACTATTCATCATATTTGTTGACCACAATACTAAATTTAATGAGATTAGTGGATATGGAACAACATCACATACAACTTACTATAAGCTAAGTACGGATCCGATATATTAATATCAGTTTGCTAATTGTTTTTTTTTCATTTTTAGAATTTTAAATTTTTTAGGGCATACAACCTAAAATCTGAAAATTCAAAACCCCAAATATCTGAAAAACCTTAAAATCCATAAAAATCTCAAAATTTGAGAACTACAAATCTAACAACGCTTGCATGCGGTGTCATTCCTGTAGAACTGCCAAGCATGGCGCATCTTGAGACAGAAACATTATCTACCATGGCATCTTGTAGAAGCCCTAAAGCGTTTATTGGGTTTGGGTTCAACAGACCTTAAAAAAAACAGTACCATTTTACATTCGAAATTAAACAGGCCACCACATACATTGTGGTCATACACAATACTCTAATCTTTATCTCTCCATATTCACTGAAAGGAAACCCTGGCTTATCCTACTAAGGGAAGAGTTTAACTCCCTAAATCTTGACAAAGCGGACATCACTCTGTCCAAAAGCTGTTCCACAACCTGGGCATTTTCGGTGGCGGGTCTCTATGTTCTTCTGAATGCAGGTATGGCAGAAAAGATGGTAGCACTTGGTAATAACAACCTGAGAAAGACAGGGTATAAATGTCATTGCAACACCTTTAACACAAGGACTTGACTATTCTCCTAATGGAGATGCCCTGAGCATCTCTTCTGTGTCTGTCTATTCGATGCCAATGAAATTAGACTGAAAAGAACAACGGTATTCAAGAGCTATATACCTCCTTAGGCCGGTCAGAGCACACACCGCACTTGAGAATCGACTTGCACTCCTTGATTTCATCTTTGAGTTTCTGTATAGCCGCTTCCCCAGTTGCAGCAGTCAATTCAGCTACCTTCTGATTCATTTCCATTAGCTCCTCTTCCAGCCTTTTCCTCTCATTTCTGGAACAAGCATGAAACAATTAGTAGATATCATGAGTGGAACACCATAAATGCCTAGAATTGCCATTTGACCTATGTATTCTCTTACCAAAGCAGGTCTAGTGACAGCAAAAAAAAATGGGACGCTTATTTCGAATTCTCTTTCTTGATCTATAACCAAGCGTCCAAAGGTAAAAGTAAAATAAACTTAAACATTATGTGCCAGTCTGTAATTTTTATCAATGTAGCAATGCTTTGTGCAAATTATATAAAGAGCTCAAAAAACGTAGAGACGTCGAATCCCCATTCCTACCGAAAGGGTGCAATCTGGCAGAGTGACAGTGTAAAAATCTAACCAATAAACAAAAAGGAGCGGCAGGCAGTGACCACAATTAATTACCTTTCATTTTCCAGATCGACTTGAGCATCGCGAGTCTTCCTCTGGATCTGTTCATATTCTTTTTCAGAAGAAGCAACAGCAGACTTCAACCATTTCAACTCTTTCTCAGCATCTGCTAATTCCCATCTAGCTGTTTCTAGACTAATTGCAAGATGCCTGTCTTCTTGACTAGACTTTTTGGCATCTGCCAACAATATCTTCATCTGCAATGGCAACTTGTTGAGAGGGGGGGTCAAAATAATATTATTCAAAGTGACAATCATGACAAGTTGACCTGGTCTTCACTTCTAGTGATCCTCAATTTGACAGACTCCAGAGCCGTATTTACTTGTAGTAATTGCTTTGTTAAGGCCTGCTTCTCTGACAGTAAGTTAGCGTATGACTGCTTCGTCTTCACACTCTCAGAGACCAGCTTTGGCATCAATGAATCACACAAGTCAGACTGACGATCCAAATATAAGGAATTGAGCTTCATATGAACTGACACCCTAAAGAAACAAGAGAGTATGAAATCTCAACAAAAAACAGCAGATTGTATATTCACCACACCTTAATATTGTACTCGTCTCTCTCAGCAATCTGCTGCAATAATCGCTGGTTCTGGGTCTGCATATCTTCATAGGCCTGACCAATTGTCTACAGCACCATTTTTCATTAATATCTAGGGAGATGACTGACCAAAATAACACAAAGCCTGACAACAAAAAAGAGAAAAGCTGTCATTTGGCGACTACCTCTATCTCAGCAATATAAGTTTCTGCCTCAGCATCCTTGATTTTAATAGCTTCAGTCAGCTCCATAAGTTCCCTGTCAAAAAGCATGGCAAAGAAAAAGTCACCTACTAAAAGAAAGATATATTAGGAATGTATCAATACTTCAACAAGATGAAAACAGTCCAGTCTAGTCATTAGTTCCCTTAAATTTATAAGTACATACTACATCATTTTCCTGTTTTGTGTTTCGAACTCTCAAATAATGAAAGTTAATTGATGAAGAACTTGTGGAGTATGTATTCCAGCAAAACAGAAACCCATCCACCACCCAGCGATTTGTTTTTTTCAAATTGCCCTTTATGCAACTTTTTTTATCGTTTCTACCCTACCTTTTTAAAGAATTATCATTATAATCTGAACAAAACCGCAGTTGTGAACCGCAGTATCAAACCGGTTATTTTATGAAAAACAAAACCGCGGTTTAAAACTGCGGTTTTTTAAGAAGAACCGCAGTTTGCTACTAAGCTTTTTGTGTCTTCTAAACCGGTAATTTTATAAAAACAAAACCACAGTTTGAAACTGTGGTTTTTTTTAATAAAACTGTGATTCACAACTGCGGTTTTCATCTAGTAGGGTAGAATGATAATTAAATAAAAAGGCAGGGTAAAAATGATATTGAAAATTGGAGAAAGGGTACTTTGAAAAAAATATCCCACCCAGCATAATAAAATAACTAAATGATGAAGAATATAGAGTCCGCACAAGTACAGATATATTGTGAAAAGTGAATTTAGTTATTTGAATAAATTACTACAGACAGGTGTCTCGATGAATGAATGGCTTTTATATAAAACAAGCAAAATTTTACATAAATTAAAATAGGGCTCAGGAAAAGTGTTTTCGGATTTAAGATGAGCACACACTGTAAATCTCCAGATAACTTCCACAATACCATAATGATCTCGCAAAAACAAAAAAAACAACTAGGAAAACAAAAACACAGCAAAAGAAGGGAAATATGAAGTCGTACAGGGCAGCAAGAGGTTATACCTATCTGAAGCATCAAGCTTTTCCCACAAATCGTTCTTTTCAGCTTCTGCGGCAGAGAGTCTCTGTTGACATGCCAACTCAGCTTCATTCGCAGCTCTAACTCTTAATTCTAAACTGTGTTCATCTAGGGCATTCTGTAAAGCCTTTGATTGAGAGAGAGCTCTGGATTCTGATTCTTTGATCTCCTTCAAATCTCTGGAATTTGAAGCCTGATGTCAGTTCTTTAAGGCTTGACAAAAACAAATTGATAATGACGAAACATTTGAAAGATGCAACAAGGACCACCAATTTTTGTAAACGAAGTGTCTAGAGGAACCGGGCCTGCATACTTTTTTTCCATGATTTATGCAGGGGTTCACTTTTCAAATCTTGTTTCCTACTAGCGCTGACTAGGCAACAATATATACAGTTCCACTGGCAAACTGATGACTGTTGATTATAATCAAGACACTGCCAATGATTTATTGGAGACTTATAAGAATAATGACTCCTGAATCCTGATAGAGTATACCTTTTACTAGAGACAACATAAGTCCAAAAACATCCCTATGAACTGTCAGATTCAAAAATTACCTTTTGAGATTACGGACAATAACAACTTACTGCTTGATCAATAAATGGTTCGCTTAAGTATTGAAATGATACCTGTTGTTTTCAAGATTTTCTTGTGCATACATGTCCAGGATGAGTTGCAATTCCAGTTTTTCCATTTGCAATCTCCCAATCTGTAACATTTGACATCCTTTTTTAGAAAAATGCCATGGATCCGCATTTGATATTTTGACCCACAAAAATCATACTACATCTCGCATGTTATATTTGATTCCTGATGCCCAAAACTTATAATCAAAACCACCATTTGGCATACAGGTTTTCTCCAGACGGCAACCAATTATTTGATTGCCATTTGCCTCAACATTATAGTTCCTTTTGGATTCATCAACAGCTCGAGAAAAAAAATCAGAAAACTAGGAACAACCCTTGTATACCATCGATGACAGAAAATGATGTGTTTCCAATTATAATATTAAAGGAAAAGAATCCGATTATAAGATTAAGGGAAAAGAAATTTGAGACACTTGAAATTCTCAGGCAATATATGTTTCACCCTAAATAACATATAACATCATCAAAAGTTGCAAAAATGGTCACAAAGGTTTTTCGTGCTTGACGAACTAACAAAATTCAAGCTCAAGTGTTTACAGCAAAAATAAAGTTCAAATACAAGCACTTTAATACAAATGACTTCTATCAGATTACAATACCATACAGCAATACAGCAAACTCACATTTTCTTTTAGAGATTTAATCTCTACCATCTGTTTGGCACATTGATCTGCTATATTTTTCTGTTCAGTAGCCTACACAGGAAGAAAGCAATAATAAGTAAAAACTCTTAACTTACGGCAACTTATGGAGTTGATATGAAAAATGGACTACAGATGCATTTACGAATAAGAACTAATGACCTTTGAAATAACCAATGCATGCAATGACAAAGATTTCTCGCGCAAGGATATTGCTTCTTCAGCTGTATCCTGCCAGCGATTTAGTTGAGCTTCCATCATTTTCATTTCTCTAGATAGGGCTGATGCCATTACACTAAACTCTGCTTTGATATCCTTTCTGCCTGAATTTATCATGATAAACGAATGATAAGGTCAATAACTTACATAGCGCGTTCTTTTTCTGGTGAAAAATATCTGATCATTTGCCTCAACTGGCTGTGATAGGTTCATATCGAAGTTTATTGGCATATCTCAAACAAAGTTGGGAAAATGTGATCCGCATAGTTAAAGGGGTCATCTCACTCAAATATAATCCCAAAATTAATCATCCTTTTATCTAGATTAAATCTTGGCTAAAATAAGATTCTTACCAGAATCTTGGACAGCTTCTTCTATTTTGATTTCAAGTTCATTGTTTTCGTTTATGTGATTTTTCAGCTGAAGTTTGAGCTCCCCAAGTTTAGACTCAACACAGTCCATCGAACTTCTTGCAACATCTGCAGCCTCTGCTTTTGCCTTCAGTTCTTTGTCTCTTCGTATCACATTAGACCTGTCAGCCTGTGATCAAAATTATTTAAGGACAAAAACACTGTCATGTGTCATGATTCACAATGCCATGAAAATATAAAATAAAAGTTTCTTGAAGTTGTCTCATAATCATGGGACAAAGTATATAAGAGGAAACATTTACAAAAGGCGTATCCCACTGTGACCAGTTAAATACTGAGGCCGCGCCAGAAAACAAGAAGGGGGAAAACAAAGACCTGCAGTGATTCTGTAAGCCCTTTGTAGCGTTCCCCCTCTGCATTCCAGTGCTGAAGTTGATCTTTTAGTACATTGTACGGTCTTGATGTGTAGACGAACTTGTCATCCTTCAGTTCATTCTACAACAGGTTAACAAAATGAGTCCATGATCTAAAAGATTTTTGTTAACACTAAACCGTACCATCAAAACCTTATAGTGATACCTCCAAATCTTGAACTTGTTTCAGCAAGGCTATGTTGTCTTCTTGTACTTCTTGAAGCTCTGAAAGGCGACTAGCAGCCAGCATCTACATTCCCAAAGACAAAAAAATTAGGGTAGCTGTAGGAGAACAGCTGCAACAATATTGAACTATAACGTCAACAGGTCCCATCTCTTCCCAAAGAAAAAATTTAATGGGCAGTACTCTGTTTGAATCCTTACTGTGTTCCACTCACCTATCGAGGAACATCATAAGATATTGTAGATAAATACAAGCCACTCGAGAACTACCTTTGTCTCATCAATGGAATCCTTCAACTCACGGGAGCCTTTCAACTTATCGGCTGCCTTTTCAGGAGATAAGCTTCCATTAACTGTACCAGGAACTGGTACGTACACCCCAGCAGCAGCATCTTTCTGCATTTTCAGATTGATGAATTTCCGTCTACTCTCCTCAAGTTCCGACATGCTCTCCTCCAAGTCACCTATTATAACATACAGCAATTTTGTAAGAAAAAATTAAAGATGTAGTTTCATCTGTCCACCAGCTATATTTGGCGACGGGCATAGACAGATCGACTGATGTACACTGCATAAGCACATAGGCAGTACTTCACATGAGACAATTGAATGACATATCTAGATAGCAAAGAGACAGAGGCATAATCCGACCTGCAAGGCGCTTAATCTCAATCTGATCAACTGAATGCAGCTGAATATAGGACTGAATTTCATCAGCATATTGTTTATGCTTTAAGTGGATAGCATTTATGACCTCATGCAAATTGTTGGCCTCCTCTTTAAACATTTCCTCAATCTTGCATATTGTATCTGAGACTCCATAAATGGCTCAATGGGTATTCAGGTGAAGCTTTATCTCCAAAATGTGCAACCCAATCAAGGAACACACATAAATAATTGAAAAAATCATGGATGAGATGCCCAGATAACTTACTGACCTTTGGAAGATGGATTTTCGTACAGAGCCTGAGCTAAACTTGAGGCCTTCCTTTCTTGGGCGTCTATGGTCTCTTGTAGAAATGTCATGAGTTCTCTTGAAGATGAATAACGCATGTTAAGTGCTTCTTCTAGGCCTTTATAATTTTTTTCAGTCTCCGGATCTACTTGAAGAAGCCTGCGTAGGAAAATTTCTTCTGGAGGACACGACGGCACTAACCCTGCAAAGCACGTCATCTAACCCATAATAAAAACATTGATACCACACATCGAGTGCTAGAGAGCGAGAGCAGACCTCGGACATTGTCCATTTGGTGTAAAGATGATAATGAACTTGGATCTCCCCCAGCTTCAACTCCAAACAGAACTAAGTCATCAACTAACTGAGGAGTGACATATAAAACACTCATCAAAGATTTGTAAGCCATTTTTTCACTCAACGAATCTAAAACCACAAGTCTTGGAAAGCTGACCTGATTCCAAATTCTGTTAGTTGACATTAGTATATCATCGTATGTATTTTGTTTGTCCAGTAACTCCTTGATCTTAGCTTCAAGATCCAGCATCTCATTCTTTTGCATATCTAATTGTTGGACAAGCTTTTGATTTTGATACTGAAGGACTCCGGCTTCAATCTACAGTCCAAGAAATAAAAAACTGACATGATTCCTATATTCCTTATTGATTATGCTCCATATAACCATACATCCTAAGTTTTGAAACACTATCAGAGCCGCTCACGAAATACATACTGCATCAAATTTATAGATAACATACATATTTTCACCACTTCCATGGACAGGAATCAAGCAAGATAGCATTGAAACTAGCCATTTCAACGCATCCGATAGATCATCTAACATCCGCTGAGTGTAATCAAACATAATAACATTGAAGTTTAAACAAAACCATTCTATCAAAAGACTAAAACCGTCCGACTGTTATAGATATAATATTACCCGACAACAAAACACCAGGGAAAACGCTATTAATTACATGAAAATATAGCATATTTTGGATAGCAAAGTTAAATAACTCTCGAGAATCAACATATATCAGCCAATCAATATGTTAATAAAAACCTGATCTCAATACACTAAGGTTTCCACAGAATTAGACACAGGTGGATGGGAGAAGGATTACAATTTATATTGACAAGTGAGAGTACATCAGATCAGTCTATCGACATGAGAAGAAAAATATCAATTCTGACAATCACTTGTGTATTTTTCTCTCTCTGTCTAAACAAAATCTGACATACCAAGTACCAACACGACTGAAACCCCAATGCGAATAGCTCGAATTTTGGTCTCAACTAATAAAAATTGTAAGCTGTATTATTCAGGGGGTCTCAATTGAAAATAGAAGGCCCTAATCAGGTTTCCGTAAAAGTCAAAAGGATTTTCAATTATCAGTGGCGCACGTGAGTCACACATATACGTGCGAGCGTATCAAAATGAATTTAAAGCTCAAAGTGAACAAATATTGCCATTTTAAACATAATAAATAGTTTAGGCCAACACTTTATAAAAATCACAAACAATATAAGGTAATTGGATCATGCGTATAACTTAAAAAGAGTGAAATGCCTGTAATTTTAGAAAATTTCAGATGTCTGAAAGAGGGAATTAGCACGTTTGCATATCTTTTGTGCACCATGTTGGCCCTTCCGTTACCGATGTCAATAATATATACGAAAGTCGGATTACATCAAAGAAAATCTAGCGCAAGCAAATACGAGAATAATCACATACATAGCGCATCCATTTTGGACATCCACATGACCTGGCAAAACATTGTTTTCATCCACAGACGCAACCAATGAAAACGGCACTTATATATGATTCTAAGCGTTAAGAAAATCTGAGAGCTACTTAAAGTGTTTGATCACATAGGGAAAAATCCTAAATACTTATAACATTCACTTCAGTTAACAGTTAGCAAGATCACGACCACAAATATTGCCAATAATATTCTACTTGGACCTCACTAGCAAGAGCAAAGCTCTAACAAGAAAATCAACAATACTTAATCCACCAACATCAAACCCTCCCTTACTTAACAATCAATAAATAAAATATCAACAGTGCTTTTTCTGTAATAGTTTTTACAGTGTTCATAACAATAAGCACCGAGATAATCCAGCGGCAGATAGGCAGCCAACAATAACTTGCGTTAGTCCGGTAAATGAAAGCAAATGAGGGAACTCACAGGTTCGCTGTTGGAAGCCGGTGCGTTGGTCGCGCTGCGCTCCATCGGTGAGATCAAATGCGGCCTCTTCTTCTCCGGTCCGTCGGAGTCGCCGCTCTCCATCGCGATTATCACACTGCAGCGGTGGCGCACCAGCCTTCCGCCACGACTCCTCTAGTCTCACCACCACCGGCACAGACGTTGAAACGGTGTTTTAGTCCCTTGCTTTTGTATGGGCTCGGCCTGTTGCATCATCGCCCAGCCCAAACATATCAGAATATACCCAACGATGAGCAGATTTATTCTGTTTGATTTGGATTGTTAATTGGGATAACACCTAAAAGGGGTCCTGAACTATCATCGCTTTTCAATTGCGGTCAGAACTATCACGATTTTCAAAAAGGGTGCGATGAAAAAAAAATTGTACTAATTTTCTAAAATAAAATTCACAATTACATTTCAAGGCTAATAATATTATAAGACTTAGATTTGTGTCTGAAAATTACGTCGTTTGGTTATCAAAAAACGTTATTATCTTTATATGCGCAAAACAATATAGTTTATTTGGATAACCAAATGACGTAATTTTCGCATACAAATCTAAGTCCTATAATAATATTAGTTTATGAATGTAATGGTAAATTTTATTTTAGAAAATCAGTCCAATTTTTTTTTCACCGCACCTTTTTTAGAAATCGTGGTAGTTCTGACCGCAATTGGGTAAGAGATGGTAGTTCAGGGCCCTTTTTGGGTTTTATCCCTTGTTAATATACGGTTTCAAATTTTTGAAAAATGATTACTAATAGTTTGATGTGATTTTAAATTTTTAAAATGAAATCGAAGTGAATCGAATTATTTTATTATATTATATATATATTAATTTAATAAATAATATAATATAATACTTTTATATTATTGTTTATATAGAAAGTTTCCTATTTAGTAAATAATATTCATGAAAAAATTAAATTGAACCGAATCAAGCTACATGGTCTAGTTCGATTTGGTATTTTAAAGTTAACCGTTCGACTCGATTTTAAAGTTTTCAAACCAATAAAAGAGATCGGTTTGAATTTTTATGAGTAATCAAACTGAACCAGATCGTTACATCTCTATCATTAACCCAAAACAAACTACCATAAACCGAATATGTAGTTTTGATTTTGACTTGATTTTGAGTGTTTACTGTTCGATATCATAATAATTTTGATTTATTAATTTCAAGAAAAGTTATGACTTGCCACCCATGTGGCTTGTATGTATTTTTCAATCCACCGTGTGAGAGCTTTCATAATATTGTTATATGAATTTTTGTTTGATGTTTGTTTTTTTTGTTGTTGTTTGTTCATAAATGTGATTGATATGTATGAATCAATTATATCAATGAATTAATACGTCAATATGCTTATCTTATTTTATTAGGGATAAGGCGTAAATTACAAATCATCACATTAAATTTAAAAATATTTTTAAGAAGCAATGAACTAGCTAATATACGTTATTTAAACATGAAATTAAGAATAATTTTTTAATTCTTTTTATTTTCTATTTTTAGTGTTTCCGACCTTTTTCCTTATTTTTAAAGCTTTTAATGTTTGAATTTTTATTTTTCACTTTCTAATTTTATATATCTTTTCAATTTTTTTCTTATATTTAGACCTTTGTCTATATTTTGAATTTATATTTGGTACTGCACAGCGCAGCCCTAAAAAAATAGGGTGGTTATGAATTTCAAGTACCAATAAGATATTGACATGTGTGAATTAAAAATAATAACCATATTTATTATAAATATGAATACGCTTCCATTTATAAATGGTAGTTGAAAATAAAACCATTTTGTTTTCTACAATAACCAATATAGTATTGATTGTTGAATATTGGCTTTGCATTGGATCATTATCCTATATTTTTTATTTACTTTCTTAACTTTTCAATAGTTTTATTTTTTTATTAAAATTAATATTGATGACTCATTTAAGTGTTGTTAACAAAAAAATCCACTTTAGACTCAAATCGATAAACAAATATACCCATTACAAAAAAATTAAATCAATTGATTCTAAAAACTATTTAGTCATATCCCAAACTAGATTTAAAGTTTAATTATAATTATTTTCCAATTTGTCCTCGTTCCATTATTTAATTTCGATTCTATCATATTTGGTTATTCTATTTCTATTTTGTCTCGATTTACAAAACTGAAAATAGTATTACCGATTTATTTAGATAAAATCGGAAATGACATCTTCGGTTTGTTATGATGACACATATATATATATATACAATATCTCTTATGAGCAAATCGGAGATCGCATTTCATTGACAACCCTAGCCACGTTAATGTTGGGGTCTCAAGATTTTATCAGTCTGAAATCTCTACGTGTAAAAATGAAGCAAAGAGCCAAAGTTGGTCGAGTCAAGTAACATTATTGGTTCTTCAAATATGCACATGTCGTGACTCTTTCTAGTTTTGCAATATGTCTGAACTGGAGTGGGTGAGGACTGAGGGATTCGAATTCGAGTTGGCTTGATAGGAAGAGTTTAGTGTTAGAGAGTAAGAAGAGGGGTTATTCGAGCTGGCTTGCTAGCAAGGATTTTACCGCTAGGCTGTATGGTGAAGTTGTAAAGAAATTTTTGGGTAGACACGGTTCATCATCAATAAGGAGACGTCACATAATATTTTAAAAAGTCAAAGTGACACGTGATGGTTTTTTATTGGTTATAAAAAAAATTTGATTATTCAACGCGCCACGTGGCTGGTCAAAGTGGCAAAAATTTCTCGAAGTTAATGTAAAACAATGTGAAAACACAAAATTAAATATTACCACCATTTATATTTAATTGGACCGACAGTTGTGGAAGTAACAATAAGTGGATAACGAGAACAATTGTCCACTCAGTTACAAATTAAATGCAATATAAATTCAAATATTCGTATACGTAGTTCAAACAAAATTATCATATTTCGTCCTACAATAGTCCATAGTTCAACCAAAATCAATAAAAAGAAAAAATTATGGAACTAAAAAATGATACCGTTTATAACCATTTCGAAATGTTATAATACATTTGAAATCAACTATAATATATATAGGATTTACTTTAAAAAAACTTTATTAAATAATTTTTTGTATACCCAACTTAAAATTTATGATTTCGCAAATAATCAATAGTCAAACTCATCTAGCCGACCGATTTAGTCAGAAACTGGACACTAAATCAATTTAACTTTTGATCCAATTTTAACAATTATGCTAGAAAGTATACTACGTATCTCATATTCATGCATACCAAACAAGTAAAGGCACTCGTCGTCCCGACGGTTCAGTTAAAAAAAAATTAAAAATCGAACCAAATTATTAGTCATCCATTTTTAAAATATGAAATTATAAACCGAACGATTAAAGGCACCCGTCGTTCCGACCGATTCGGTTCGAGAAAAATTAAAAATCGATTCAAATTATTACTCATCTCTTTTTAAAATATGAAACTGTAAACCGAATGATTTTTTAAACTTTGAAATCGAAGCGAACCGAATCGAACCGGACCGGACCGGACCAAACCAAACCGCAGAGAGCGTCGTACGGACATCCTATTCTGTTATATATGCCAAATAAATGAGTGTATAGGGTATCTACTTTGATTCGTCAATGATCTGAAAAAATATATCAATGTAATACACATACAACTTTCATCTTTAAACAATAGTCGTTTAAAATGAAATTGAGTGAAATAATCAGATAATAATACTAGTAGTTGAACAAATTTTAATAGTTAAATATTTAATTTATTGTTATTCAATTTCGTATAAAAAGTAGAATGTAATGTGTTATTATCGACGCAGAAAGATTTTTTAATAGATTATGATAATGAAATTATTGGTTTTTTACTTTTTAAATGTGTGACAAAAAGAGAAATATACTTTTAACTATAGACTAGATTAACTTGTGAAATAGTAAAATAACATGGGTACTGTTATACGAACTGTGTTTAACGTATGAGGATTTTATCAATTTGATAGCCATCAGATTACCATTACAAAATTAAAGTAACAACTGAGAAACACATCAAGTGGTTATGATCCACATAAAAGTTTCCCCACACCATAAGATATCAAATTTCATACCACTCAAACAAAAAGCCCGTGTATTTTACTCATCTCTTCTGCACCTTATCCGTTGTTGTACCCAAGCCTAACCTGTCTATTCTCGAGACGCAAACAAGTAAACAACTATTTAATCACATGGAAGTGTCAATTTTGAAACCTAATCGGTAATCAAGTATGCGCACCAAGTGCCTGAAAAACAATGGCCAAACTCCGGGTCGACCCCACTGCACCATCAGTGCCTCTAATCGCAGCAATTACAGCCAACAAGTGTTCGTCTCATCTCATCTCATCTCATTTTGCATCCATGAGAGCACAGTAGATCCAATACTAAGCCAGAGTCAATGGACCACTTGCTTTCCCATAAAATACTTGGGACAGGGCCTAGATTTCTCCATAATTCACTCCCATTCTCCCATGCTCATGTTTGTGGTCGGTGGAACGTGGCGCTCACCCAGTGGTTGAGGCCCATCGCCCATCCCCACACGCACAGGAAAATTAATATTCTCACTGTTCATAGATGCACCAAGAAATGTATCAAATACTAAAAGAATGCAAGAAAAAGTTAGGCTTCACTACGCACCTCCATTGAATATCATCATACGGATCCTAGAGGCCAAAATAAAGCAGTGTTGTTCAAATGGGGCAGGTCAGCATCAGTTTTTCATGGTGTTGAAATCTTTATATAAAGCAATACCATGACCACACCACTTTACTTAAAGAGGAGACCACCAGCTCATTCTGGAAAAGAAAATATTCCAACTTCTCAGAAAACACAGTTATATAGGTGATTAGAGGGCCTCTCAAGCAAGGTCTGAGAAAGGAGAAAATTTTCATCAAGCATGGCAAGATACAATTCACCATACTACGAGTACCTGACGATGCCGCCTCTCCATCTGTGCTTCTTCATATCGGTGGTCTTCTTGCTGCTGGGGCTCTCCTGGTACATCAACTACGAGTCCATGATGGAGGAGAAGATGGACCAGTTCAAGCTGTTGTTCATGATATGCCCCCTGCTGCTGCTGCTCCTGGTTCAGTTCCTGTCTCGCCACGATCAGCTGAAAGTTCCTTTCAACCTCAGGTTGCCCGACCAGGAGTCTATCCACCGGGCCGGGGGCACCCCGTGGGGGGTCGCGGCGCTGCTCGTGTTCCTGCTCATCATGGTGTCTCACCAGGCCTCACTGAGGGAGAGCTGGTTCCCTCTGCTGTCAAAATAAGATGATTGTAATATGTAATAGAGTAATCTAATATCCTAACTGAGCTGTTCATTTCGATGACTTAGTACAGCTATGAAGATTCTGGTTTCCTATACTCATAGCAAAAAAGCAAATTATCATTATTTTTTTTAAGCACGACATCAATCGGATTCAAGCTATCAAGATTTGACCTGATCCTTAACCACCAGCCCACGCTCCTGAGGGCAGCAAATCAGAATTTCAGTCACACAATATCTTAAGAACAGGACAAAAGCAAATAGCTTTGGCGAAGTCCTCCACAAGCCTTGAATTGAAAATCATCTATCAGCATGATCAAAAACACTTCATGACCGGCGCAACAAATCAATCCATTACACTATACTCCCTTCGTTCTAATATACATGCCGTATAATTAGCTGACTCGGATACGGAAGTTGCAGGTGCGATAGGAGGCAGCCTGAGCACGGCTTCCTCGGTCTCAATCGGATCTGAACTCAATATCTAGTATGTAAATGTATGACGAGAGTGGTGTGGTTAACCGGAACTTGAAGAAGTGGCTTGGTGCCGTCCTTGGCAGTTGGCACGATGTATTTTAGTAAGAAGTTGGAGTTTTTTTTGTTGGTAATGTGTATTTAATATTAAAAATCATCTTAAAACGTCATTATTAATTAATTAATTATCATAATTAATAAGAAACTAATTCTTAAAATAATAATAATTTTTTTTATTCCTGTACAAAATTGTAAAAAAAATATTAACTAACCTCTATTAAATTTGCTCCACAGGTAATATTAGTATCTTATTTACTTATTTAATTTAATTTTAAACGTACTGTATTTGACGTGGCTTGCTTGTGGAGGATGATGGCGAGGCCCAAAAGATACAAATTTCAGCCCAACCCACAACAAAGACGTTTTGGTTCTTGAAGAATCGAGAGAGAGAGAGGCGCGAGCCATGGTTTTTCAATCAACTCAATTATTAATTAATAAAAGTAGCTAGTGGTACGGACCAAAACAGCAAAGCCCTAAAATATCAAATACAGTGAGAAGAAGAAGCCTCCATCTCCATCTCCATCTCCATCAACTCTCTCGCTTCATTTTCGTTCGGTTGCCGCAGGCGCAAGCATGTCGATCCGGGTACTGAATCAGAACGCCGAAGTGATCAACAAGACGGCCGCACTGCACGTCAACATCAATGCCGCTAAGGGACTGCAAGACGTGCTCAAGTCCAATCTCGGACCCAAAGGAACAATCAAGATGTGCTTTCCCCATACCTTCTTTTGTCTTCTTCCAATTTCCCTATCCGGCTGCTAACTTCACCTCACTCGTCTATTTTCCAGGCTCGTCGGCGGTGCAGGTGACATCAAACTGACCAAGGACGGTAACACTCTTCTCAAAGAAATGGTCAGTGGCACGTTCTTTTAGGCGCCTTTGCGGCTTTGATTAGGCTCCGTTATCTCCCATCCGACTTCCATGTGCTATAATGCAAATTGTTTTATTCTTTATAGTCTGATTTCACAAGTTCTCACTCTCTCAACCTCAACCTAAATCTTGCTTCTCTTTCTAGCAAATTCAAAATCCAACTGCTATTATGATTGCGAGGACTGCTGTCGCTCAAGATGATATAAGTGGAGATGGTACTACTTCTACTGTTATTTTCATCGGAGAGCTTATGAAACAATCCGAACGTTACATCGATGAAGGCAAGTGCTGCTGTATAACTCTCGTAATGATTGCTTCAACAATTATGTTTTACCACAATGGCATGTGATGTCATGCCTCAACCAATTCAACAAGAAGACAAGTTTCTACGGTGTATCACTATACTGAGTAATTAATTTTATGACACTCAGCACTGGAAGGCTTACACCTTTTTTGTGTTAGTTAGAGCTATCTGTATGATGTGATTTGTGAATTACTTCTGTCTATTGGTTTCTATTGTTGGAATTTCTTCTTTTTTTACCGTTATTGAGTGTTGTAGATGTACCTTAAGCAGCTGTCAGTGACGGAACATGAGTTTCTAGGTAGTAGTTATCTGATATGTAATATATGGAAGTACATATTTGTATGGCTTGGATGTATCACATCCATATTTGTTTTATTCTGTGAATGTAAACCACATTTACGCATATTTTTACATCAGATAGTGAATTTCATGCCATTCATTAAAGATATTACTGCCTCACTTGCGCTATTCTCATCCCTAATAATGTGAAGAGAATGCTCATTTCAGGCATGCACCCTCGTGTGTTGGTCGATGGGTTTGATATTGCTAAGAAGGCAACTCTGCAGTTTCTTGAAAAATTCAAGATTCCTGTTGTCATGGGTGAGGAAGCAGATAAAGAAGTTCTTAAAATGGTAGCAAGAACGACGTTGAGAACTAAGGTTGCTCTTTTCTTGTGAAACTGAATTTCTGAAACCCTATGCTTCCTGTGCCCTTAATGTTACAGTGGTTAATTTGCAGCTGTATGAGGCACTGGCAGATCAACTGACTGACATAGTGGTCAATGCTGTATGTTCATCTCTCACTAGTGATTATGGCAGATTTGTACTTCATATTAGTATCTTGTGTACCAATATTAATTCTCTTTGACTTCGTGATTAATTTTATATCTTGTTTGTCAAAATTGTCTTCTGACAGGTTCTTAGCATTCGCAAGCCTGACGAAGCTATTGATTTGTTTATGGTGGAAATCATGCATATGCGTCACAAGTTTGACGTGGATACTCGTTTGGTAAGCCAATGACCTAATTTGTCGTTTATATATGTTTTGTAGTGTAACAGCTGTAAGGTTTATAAATACCTCAAATTCTAGGTATCAGAATTGCTAACTAAGCTTCTTGGGGGTTAGTTCTAATTGTTTTGGATGCCTGGATTTACGTCACATGTATAGGTGGAAGGTCTAGTTCTGGACCATGGTTCTAGACATCCTGATATGAAGCGCAGAGCAGAGGATTGTTACATCTTGACCTGCAATGTGTCGTTGGAGTATGATAAAAGGTAAACACTGATGTCTCTTGTTTTGCGTCTTATTAAAATATTGTATTTTTTATGTTTATCTAGGTTTTTATTGATAGGATTGGAGCATTAGATGAGTTTGATATTGTTATATGTGCATGATTATAGTTAGTTGGCATTTTGCAACTTGAATGGTTTGAATTCAAATTCCGCACCGAGGTATTAAAAATGGGTACATCCTATGAATCCGGTGTCAATAAAATTATCCCCTGCAACCTACATTTCTATCAAATGCTATTATCTAACTAGAAAATACTGATTTTACAGTATACATGTGATCTGTTTCGTGTCATTCAGTTAACTAATTTTCTTTGTGACACATAGATCTTCACATTATATTAGTGCTTGCAGCTTCATATCAGTTAGCTTTGTGGTTGTAACCTAATTATTTTGGTGCAGTGAAATTAATGCTGGATTTTTTTATTCAAATGCGGAGCAGAGAGAAGCTATGGTAGCAGCTGAAAGGCGGCAGGTTGATGAAAGGGTGAAAAAGATCATTGAGCTGAAGAATAAGGTTGAGCAGATAGGTTTTGAAAATTAATTCGTTTGGAAGATAAAAATATTAGTTTACATCTTAAATTTTGTGCAGGTTTGTGCCGGAACAGAAAAGAATTTTGTTGTCATCAACCAAAAGGGAATTGATCCTCCATCTCTTGACCTTCTAGCACGTGCAGGGGTAAGTTGTATTTTCTTTTCATACCCGTATTCTGCTCACAGTTTATTAAATTGGGTGTTGTGCTTTATGTTATTTGCTACTGCCTCCCTTTGTGCTTGGACTCTTAGATGTGTAGCAACTAGCAATTGATTCAACTTTGTTGTGGATGTACCTAAAATTTTCAATTACTTATGGGAGATTCCTTTTTTTCCATCAACGAATCGTTAAATTCAAGATGCCTAAATCTGGCTCAAAAAAGTATTTAACTATTGCATTTTGCCAAATCGGTAGCCATCCACGAGTGAGAAGGAGCTTCATTTAATTACAGCAGATGTATTTATGAAAAGGAATGAAAGAGCATTTTATCTGGTGGAGACATGCCTAAGCTTACCCAAGATAATTTCTTTCTCATTGCAGCTTAAATGGACCTGTAAACACTAACATCTGATGTTGACATTTGTGTTACTCGTGGAAAGTCTTTGTAACTTTAAGATTGTCTGAGGATCGATCTGATTTTCTGAAGAAATGAATGGGTATTAAAAGGATATTCGGAAAGAGATATCATGTTGCTGAATAAGAAGACAGTTAAGGTCTTAATGTTTCTTTTATTCAAACACGGTTTGTTTGTCAACTTGGTGAAAGAGTCCATTGGGAAGAGATTAATTTGTGGTCCAAGAGTATACAGTACTGTAACTTACGCATGCTTTCATCTATCATTAAATTGAAATATGACATGATAATATAGGGGAGGGATCTGTTGAGATACACATTACTTAAGGTAAATTTTTGAGATACACGTTACTAAAGGTAAATTTTTGAGATACATGTTACTAAAGGAATGATTAAGTAAGCTATGTAATGAAGTTAAAAAAGGAAATCATATAATATAAACTCAGCCGTTTGATATATATAAATGATTGGTCCACATTGGTCCACCTTCCACATAGGTTCTCAACTTTTCCAAGGTCTCTTGGGGTTGCATTTTCTTGTGTTTTCATAAAGCATTTGATTCAGAAGGTTTGCAGTACACTGAATCACATGATGTAAATATACAAGACAGTTCCTTGTGTTCATGAAATGAGAACACATTACACTATCATATATGGTCATATACCCATTAGACCACCACCACTTTTAGCTTTAATGTCCCAATACTTTATTTGATGTTCACCTTGAAATATATATTTTTGGTAGATAATTGCCCTTCGGAGGGCAAAGAAAAGAAACATGGAACGATTGGTATTAGCTTGTGGAGGAGAAGCAGTCAACTCTGTTGATGATTTGACCCCTGAAGTTCTTGGTTGGGCGGGATTGGTGTATGAACATGCTCTCGGGGAGGAAAAATACACATTTGTTGAAGGTGTCCGGAATCCCCACTCATGCACTATCTTAATTAAAGGTAATTGAAAAATATTTTAGCTGAGTACTCATATTGGTTGCTAAATTTTCAGTTGGAGGTGGACGACTTTGCTTTACCCTTATGTTTGAGGACTCATTCTATGGTTTCTGGTGCATTTTTTCATTTCATTCTAATTTGGTTTTTCTCGGTTCAGGACCTAATGATCACACCATAGCCCAAATCAAAGATGCGGTTCGTGACGGCTTGAGGGCTGTCAAAAATACAATTGAAGACGAGGCAGTGATTTTGGTATGTTCCATACTTTTGGTATTGTTTGTAAAATCTCGCCTACTGATGAGCTATTTCATTTTGCGTCATACTATTTTTCCCTGTTTAGCTAAAACTTCAGTCTGCTCTTCTTAATGGTGCTATATTTGCACACTCAATTTTTAGTATGGGTTTGCAACTTCATGTGTGCATCATTGTCATAGTTGCAAAGCTCAGTTTTTGAGTAATGATAGGCAGCATAGCATAGCACAAAGAAAAGGGTTCCATGTTGTTAGATATGAAGACAAGGTTTGCAATTTGTTGATGAAGCCATGTTGATTTATAGTTATTATTTATATTTGCAAGTTTTTCAGCCTGATATTGAATCCTAGAATTCTATTGCAATTAGGGTGTGGAATATATATAGTGGCCATAATTGGTAATGAATTTTGTAGATTGTAGGCGAGTCATGGACTTGCTTTCTTTCATTAAGGCCTTCAAAAAGTAGGCTTTGAACGCCTCTGCAACTTGTTATCTGTGTTTCATTGAATTATGTATTGCAATTGGCAACTCGTTGTCACAGCAGCTTCGTATTTTGGTTGCTCATTAGGGTGCTGGAGCATTTGAAGTTGCTGCGAGACAACATTTACTCAATGAAGTTAAGAAAACAGTCAAAGGGGTAAAACATTATGTTACTCTGTCCATGTGGCCTGTAGTCCATTATAAACAATATAGCTTGTAACAATAATGTCTAAATCCTGAACAGCGTGCCCAGCTTGGTGTCCAAGCATTTGCTGATGCTCTTTTAGTTGTGCCCAAGACACTCGCTGAGAATGCTGGTCTTGATACTCAAGATGTGATCATTTCTCTAACTGTATGTGTTATCTTGTCTTTTCTAGTATATCATATTACATAATCTCATAAGCTAAGAAAACTTGAAATAGGATCATTTTTGACATGCGGCTGTCTACCTTTTCCAGGGAGAGCATGACAGGGGTAACATTGTGGGGCTAAATCAGCACACAGGGGAACCTTTGGATCCCCAAATGGAGGGTATTTTCGATAATTACTCTGTGAAACGCCAGATCATCAACTCAGGGTGAGTTGCTGCTGATACTCCATACTCAAATTTGTTATGGGTAGTCTTTACAAGCTATTCCCATCTTACTAGGACATTTAATTACTTAGAGAGTACAGAGCCTTTCAATAATTCTCTTCATAAAGATTGTATACGGATATCTTGTACTTCCTGTTATTATCTGATATTGATATTTTTTTTTGACAGGCCAATTATTGCTTCCCAATTGCTGCTAGTTGATGAAGTAATCCGCGCTGGCCGTAACATGAGGAAGCCTAACTAGATTTTGATAGAATCTATTCTCCCTTTTTTTTTTTGCTCTGAGTAAAGTACTCAACTGTGTTAAGTATGTTCAGGTGAATGACCCTTTGGTTGTCTTGTTCCTATGTAGTCCACACTAGATTTTTATTGTTGCTATCCTGGTTGGTTGTTGTCGGTATGGATGCCTTATTGATATTTTGGCAGTTCATTTGTGAAACAACCCTGAACTCTATACTCGGTGGAGCAATTCACCTAATTCAAAAGGGTAATCGGACTCACCTTCTGAAAATCAATTCCTCAAAACGGGAAAGAGAGAATCATCCTGGAAGGTGCTGTAGAGTTTTGGATGTTCCAATGGGAAGATAGAAGACATGCAGGGTGTTTTTTAGATCTGCTTTGATTGCCTAATGAAATGATGGTATTCCCTTCATGGAACGAGGAATGTCAGTGCCAAGTTATGTATCTTGTAAGCTGAAATATAGAATGCTAAGCCTTCATTTGATAATATGTATTAGAACCGATATGATATTATTAATACTATGGTGATGGGGAAAAATTTTATATTTGTATTAATAATACATTTTTAATAGGTGATATTATTTATATGAATATTAATAATACATGTATAAATAATACTATGTATCAAACATACAATAAACGAATTTGAGAACACTAATTCATTTTTATAATTATTATTTTCATATCCTATTTTATAATTGTTAATATATCTCTATTTTATTACTTGGGACAAAATATTTATGAAAGGTGCTTAAAGATTTTTTGCTTGCGAATGTAGAAAAGTTTCCCCAAGTAAAGTTCTTTTAAACCTTTTTATGCTTTCATATTTAAAATTATTGGATTAGTTTCATAAGTATGTTCTTTTTAAAGATTTTCTTATAAACCAGTAATTTGTAATTTTGTTTTTTTATGTCATTCAACGATGTGTGAGCTGTAAACATAGTTATAGCTGTCATTTCATGATTTGAAATTTACGAATTTTGACACTTGTATTTCTTAAATGATTCATAACTACATTTTATAAATTTACTTAGTATAATGATAATTTCAACTGAACATATAATTTTGGGTCATATTTTCGTCTCTTAAATTAATACGCATTTATTTTAATTGAAGAAAACTCACCATCTTGTACTTATTTGTATATTTTAATTAGTTTTATAATGACAATAATTTTTAGGGTAAAGTACAAAAAAGGGGTATGTACTATACCCAATTTAAAAATCACGTTCGAAACTTTGAAAATTTAAAATTTTAGATTTTTTTATTTTTTTGGGGTTGTATTATAACTTTCAATACTAAGTTCTGCCTATCATAAATTATAGAAACTCTTGACATTTGAAGTTACAACAGTTTGATTTTGAGGAAAAAAATGACAACAACACTCAATCGACAGTTTGTGACAGCCGTCTGCTACATGTCTTTTTACTGTTCTAATTCGACAAATATATAACGTATATAGATAATTCAATATATCATATATCATTTATCCATTTTAATTGTTGATATATAATGCTGGAACTCACTGACAAATTTCACAAACCAACAAATTTCACCAACAAGTTTCAATAATTTATGATAGGCGGGACTTAGAATTGAAAGTTACAATACAACCCCGAAAAAATAAAAAAATCTGAAATTTTAAATTTTGAAAGTTTCGACAGTGATTTTTAAATTAAATATAATACATACCTTTTTTGTACTTTACCCTAATTTTTATTATCACCTATATTATCCCAATGATATTTTTGGGGTAAAACAAAGAGTCAAACTGCAGCCAATGAGAAAAACCTTATTAGTATCGCTCTGTAGAGTGACGTGGCGTAATATCATTGGATAGGGAGTAAAACAAATTTCCGAATATACCCTCCCACACGAATTCAAAACCTGCATAGTAATAGTGAAAATCTGAGGTGGAGGCGAGAGTCGGTGGGTTGATTATACGCAACCATTTAATTTCTGCTGGGCTCACATCCATCACATGCTCGCTCATTCCTGCCTCATCGCCCCCAAAGGAAGGTTAAAATCCGTCGGATTCGCTCCCTGGATTTTCGATCGCGCCTGGATCTGCCGATTCGAGCTTCATCCTATTTGGTATCGTTATTTACTCACTTTTATTTTTATTTTTTTTATGAATAGAGAAATTGCGGTGTGTTCGGTTCTAGGGTTTTCGTGGTTGATGGATTTTTGTGAACTGGGGTTGTGCTGGGATCAGATGGTGAGGCGATTGGATTCTGGAAATTGAACGATTGTCGCGGATAATGTTTGATACGGTTCAATTTTGTATGGGACAAGAAGAATGCCGGACCTGCGGAAAGGGGTGCGACGAGGCCGTCCGCCGCTGAAGCCCGTACGTAAAAGGACGCCGCCTCAAGGGTCGGATCGATTGGTTGTTAGCAACGTCAGGACAAGGGCGGCTGTCGCCAGGGAAGCCAAAGCCAGGGCGGAAGACGGGAAATTGGAATTAGACGGAAGGACTACGAGGCTAGGAAACAGGAAAGCGGAGCCGGAGGAGAAGGTAGATAAGGTAGTGATTGTGATATCTGAAACTAAGCTGGTCGAGGAAGGTAGACAGCCTAGTGAAGAGTTGAAGGTTGAGGTTGCTGAGGAAGGCAAGATGGGTGATGAAAGTGGTGGCTTGAGTGCTAACAAGGTTACTGGCCAGGAGGAAGAAGGGAGCACTGCCCCTTTTCCTGAAAGGGTATGCTTTTTTTTTCCCATTCTGTCTGTTGCATCAAATTTAGCTACAGGCTTGCGGATGATTGTCCATAGAGGCTTGTTGTTTATAAAATGCACTTTAATAATGTTGCACTTGAAATGCTGGGATTGGTCCTCTTTACTCCATGTTTCAGCCCAGCTAATTACCTTATTATTTTAGCTGTGCTGCTGATTGGAAGTGTATTATGCTCATGTGGATGTGGATTCTGTTTTTGTTTCCTGTCTGCATTTAGGTTCAAGTTGGTGGATCACCTGTTTACAAAATTGAAAGGAAGCTTGGAAAAGGGGGGTTTGGTCAGGTCTTTGTTGGTCGTCGTGTCTCAGGCGGTAATGAAAGAGCTACAGGTGCTGCAGCATTGGAGGTAAGGATGATCCACATTTGGCTTCACCTAGAAGTGATTGAAAGGTAGAAAAAAAAGTTGCCATTTTCACATCCTGACTGCTTTTACATTTATATGGCATTCAGGTGGCACTTAAGTTTGAGCATAGGAACAGTAAGGGCTGTAGCTATGGGCCTCCACATGAGTGGCAAGTCTACAAGTATGTTTCTATGTGACTGTATACTGAAAGTTTTGTTTTTTTCTGTTGATTCGCCAACTCTTTGTCATCAATTTCTCTCTTTTTTAATGTTTAACAGTACCCTTGGTGGTAGTCATGGAGTTCCTAAAGTACATTATAAGGGCAAGCAAGGAGATTACTATGTAATGGTAAGAAGTCATCACACCGTGAATTGAAATTCCAAATCTAAGATATTTGAATTGAAACATGGGCTGCTTTTACGGTTGTTATGAGGGAATAAGTGCTTCCAATCAAGTACTTGTGGATTCAGTTTTCTTATGCCATTCTGTATCTGCAGGTTATGGATATGCTTGGGCCTAGCTTATGGGATGTATGGAACACTTCCGGGCAGGCGTAAGTTAACTCGTCCTTCTGTTTGCTTATTAGAGATATATATGCTCCTATGATCTTACTTGCAGTGACTGAGTTTTACTTTTGATTTTTCCTGGAATCATTTAGGAGTGAAGTTTTAAACAATTGATATAGAAAATTTCAATTGCATTTGACCAGTTTACTCCCTTTAGACTGAAATATCTATCATTTTAACAATAGCTCGATACTTGATGCTGCTGTTCAGCTATGTTGTGAATCTTCTTTATTTCATTCATTCTGCGAAGATATTTGTTGTTACGGTCTTAGACTCAATTGAAATTATGTTTTTCAGGATGTCTTCTGAAATGGTAGCCTGTATTGCTGTTGAATCCTTATCAATTCTTGAGAAGCTTCATTCAAAAGGGTAAGAAGTTTCATCGGGTTTAGGGTTATCTGAGTTTTTTTTTAATTGCCAAGAGTGTCGAGTTTCTAAGCCCGCATATGTGTTACGTTTAAGTATCACACTTATGGGTTATGTATCTGTCTGTTGTGCAGTTATGTTCATGGTGACGTGAAGCCGGAGAATTTTTTGCTTGGGCAACCAGCGACGTCACAGGAAAAGAAATTGTTTCTTGTGGATCTTGGACTTGGTCAGTCTCTCGTACATCATTTTTCATTTCACAGTGCTTGGTCTATGCTTTGTTCTCACACAAGATGCCTTACCAATTTCACAGCAACTAAATGGAGGGACAGTGCTAACGGGCTGCATGTTGAATATGATCAACGCCCTGATATGTTTAGGTAAGCCGCTGTGTTTTTGTTGAGAGATGTTATTACCTTCTAGAGTTGTGAATTTGCTATGACTCTATTCATTGTGTTGTTAATTAATGTCAGAGGCACTGTTCGGTATGCAAGTGTCCACGCACATTTAGGGAGAACTGCTAGTCGGAGAGATGATTTGGAGTCTCTGGCATATACACTAGTCTTTCTTCACAGGGGCAGGTTGCCATGGCAAGGCTATCAGGTACTTATGTCTTTTTTTCCCTGCACTCTTATTGTTATTTCAACTGAACTGCTCATTTTGCTAATGATATGAATACCTTTTGTCAGGGTGACAATAAATCCTATTTGGTGTGCAAGAAAAAAATGGCCACATCTCCTGAAATGTTGTGTTGCTTTTGTCCTGCTCCTCTGAAACAATTTCTCGAGTTTGTCGTGAACATGAAATTCGATGAAGAGCCCAACTACTCTAAACTTATATCATTGTTCGACGGATTGCTCGGACCTAATCCAGCCATAAGGCCTATAAATACTGATGGAGCCCAGAAAGTAAGTTGTAGTATTCTTTTATCCTGATTCTTTCAAGGGTCGGTGTAAAACCCATGGTGACGGAGGATTGTTTTTAAAATTTTTATAGCTGATTTATCAGGTAGGGCAGAAACGAGGTCGGGTGAATATGGAGGAAGAAGATGATGCTCAACCCAAGAAGAAGGTTCGCATTGGAGTTCCTGCTACCCAATGGATTTCAATTTACAATGCTCGGCAGCCA
The DNA here is from genome assembly GCA_002312845.1 of Kalanchoe fedtschenkoi. Taxonomy (NCBI): domain Eukaryota; kingdom Viridiplantae; phylum Streptophyta; class Magnoliopsida; order Saxifragales; family Crassulaceae; genus Kalanchoe; species Kalanchoe fedtschenkoi. The sequence continues at coordinate 974,051 of NQLW01000064.1, read as the reverse complement.
ATGAAACAAAGGTTTTCTATTTGATTTTGTACTCATTTGTTTTTCATCTGGGATTCGAGATGGGATTTGTGTGACTCCAAGTTTTTAGTAACACCTGGTTATGTAGTTGAATGAGTTTAATTTGCATCGACACTTCTACAATTTGGCACGCTTGAGGTGTTAAATACGCTCCATAGATATTAATTGTTGAATGAATTACCACCTAGTAATAGAGGACAAGTGTAAGAAAATCAAACCAAAGGACAAATTTAATTTGGGAATTTTATATTCATTGGCATAATTGTTAACAAAGTATTTGAAATCGAGCTTTAAGTAAATGTCTGGAAAGCTTGACGCTATTTGAGTCATCATTTTCCTTTTTTTTTTGGTTTTAGATATCATTACAATGTAGCGGATGGGAGATTGGCGCAACATGTGGAAAGAGGAATTGCTGATGGCTTGTTCATCAGCTGTGTATCATCTTGTTCCAATTTGTGGGCACTTATCATGGATGCGGGAACTGGTTTCACTCACCAAGTATATGAACTCTCTCCTGTTTTCTTGCACAAGGTCAGTTTCGGAGGCTTTATTCTATGAAATTGTTTGTGCTGTTCTGAATAGGACCATGATATCTCGTGCTTAATCTGGTGGATGCTTGATCTCAGGAATGGATTATGGAACAGTGGGAGAAAAATTACTACATTAGTTCTATTGCTGGTGCGGCCAATGGAGGTTCCCTCGTTGTCATGTCTAAAGGTAGGGCTGGTTGTGAAATGCATGGCCACCTTCCTGATTGCCCTTTTCTTTAGACAAGCGTCTTGATTTCCATACCACCATGTTATTATAATGTTGGTGCCTGCTCTCTAGTCCAAGCTGTTACATATGTCTGCACATGCATGCAGGCACCCAGTATACTCAACAGTCTTATAAAGTGAGCGATTCCTTCCCTTACAAGTGGATAAACAAAAAGTGGAGAGAAGGGTTTCATGTGACTTCAATGGCTACAGCTGGAAGCAGATGGGGAGTTGTAATGTCCCGTAATGCGGGCTTCAGTGATCAGGTTCAGCTTTACCTGTTCATATTTGTGTTTTGACCACGAATCTGTTTTTGTTTTTTGTTTCCTGACAGTGGCCAGTGATTAACTATCATTTGGTCCATGTGCATATTAAGCTCTTTGCCGCCATCCCTTTTTATTTTTAAAGTCTACATGGATTGAGTGTTGCTCGATTTTTTATTTTGTATGATCCACAAACTGCTAGCAGTATCCTTATCAAACGACAATTTGTCCACAGGTTGTGGAGCTTGATTTTCTTTATCCCAGTGAAGGGATCCACAGGCGGTGGGATGCTGGCTTTCGCATAACAGCGACAGCTGCAACCTATGATCAAGCTGCTCTGATTTTGAGTGTGCCGCGTCGTAAAATTGGTGATGAAACCCAAGAAACCTTACGGACGTCCCAATTTCCTAGTACACATGTTAAGGTAATTCTTTCTTTCAGTTTGGGATTCAATGCATGCTAAAAGGTTTTTTTTTTAATTCACCAAATAGACTATTATCTTAGGTAGTGGAACTATGTATCAGTATACCCGTCACTTCGAAGTTGCTAACTTCATTTTCACAATTTGAGTTTCTATTTGAAAACCAAGAAGCTTTCTTCACACCAGTGGAAGTTAGGAAGAGAACTAATTATTTCTGTTTAATTTTTAATTGCAGGAGAAGTGGGCAAAAAATCTGTACCTAGCATGCGTATGTTATGGTCGCACTGTAGCTTGATGTAAGATGTTGTTTAGAGAGAGGGATGTGTAAAGAATTGCGCAAAGTGTGATGGCCCTTCGAGTTTCTTGAATGGGCTGAAAATCAGCGCTTCTGTATGGATCGGATGATATGTATACTGCTGCCTGTTACTTTCAGATTCTTGAGCTTGTTTTTCTTATGATATGTATACTGGTTGGTACCTGTTACTTTCAGATTCTTGAGCTTGTTTTTCTTATTTGAATCACCTGTGTTTCTTGACAATTGAGTAATAAGATTTTGAGTCTAACTTGTCGATGCTTGTTAGGTAGTGTATAATTGTATTTTTTTTATGGTCGGAACTGCACACATCCTCCACCTAGATAGAATAATAGTGAAGTTAGACTTGGTGGTCAGGTCGCGGACACTTCCAGCTGTACAGTGATGAGGATGAGTAGGTTAATACAAGACATTATCATGTTTTGGATGAGTAGAGTACAAGAGAACAACACTGCCAAGTCCAGACGCTTGCAAATGTATACAAAACTCTACTGCTCTTTCCATATGCGACCAGCTACTTTGAGCTTCAGCTCTTGCTGCCTCTCACTGCTTGTTCCAGTTGAAAAGAAGAGTGCCAAATTCCTCGGAATTATGAGTCCATCCAGACTGTCGCGAACCCTCTTGTGGCTGTCCCGAATGCTCCTCGGAACTCCCTGCCACGTCAGTTTCCTCCCATTGTTTCCAACCTCGAGGGTGTAGCTGAATTTCTTGGCCTCACAGTCATCCCCCATGAATCTCAGGAACGCCATGTACACTGGCGTCGTGCCCAACTGAAACGCCTCAAAATGTAAGCAGAATTGCCTTCCGTAGCAATTAAATACCTGCAAAAAGGAGCGCACAGGTCAACAAAATCCAAGCGAAATCTACGTTAAATAAATTTCAAAACATAAATAGTAAAATTTAAGATACAAAAATATATTGATTTTTGACATAGAAATGACGAGTGCAGATCAGAAAACCCAAACAGCAAATAAAATCAGACGAAGGGAATAGATTGATTTTTGACCTGGTGGGCTTACCGTTAGCATCCAAGTTGCGTTTTCGACTTCCTGTGGATTGGATTTTACATATCGGTGGTTGAAGGTGCAGCCATCATGCATATCAACCTTGTGGTCGTCCTTGAGATGAGTGACGAGGAAGGGGATGTCACCTGTCATGTCACATTCGGATCCGGCGTACGGGCAACTATACGGCCGGAAGCCGCAGTTCTGTTCATGCCTCAACTTGCTGAAATATGGGAAAATGTCATGACAGCCTAGGTTTTGATATCTGCACGGAAGCTCGAGCGACTCCGCTACTTTCTCCAACGCTAAGCATCTGATGTTTCCCAATTCATGTCGACAGGTCGGGCAGCAGTTGTGCACTTTCGCCTTACAGTCGGCGCAAAGAGTGTGACCGTTGGGACACTGCGACAACGCAGACACGAAATAATTTGATCACTCTATATGACAGGAGGAAGCTAAAAGCATAGAAGCTCACCGACTTAATTACCTGGTGAATCGGAGGGTACATCAAGTTCATGCAAACTGGACACTCCAGCAGTTCGTGGACTTCACTGTTGGATCGCGCTCTGTACAGTCCTCCAGCGCTGCTTGCGGATTTTCTAAACGGGGAGCTCCGCAGCTCCACGCTGATCGATGCCATATCCTTGTCTGCAAATGCAGGACGGGACTCTGCCGCTTCATAAGTACCGCCCCCAGGAGCCATCCAACAGTCTTCACAAAGTCGCTGTCAACTTCTTCTCTACACCCACTGTAAATCATTGTAGACAATGAAGTACATTTATCAAGACATAGATGGAGGTTCGGTTTGAGAACCGCAAATCATGTGAGAACTGAGAATTCAAGACAAAAATAGCGTTTTGTGTCTTGTGTTTTGTGGACGCATTTTGTGTCTTGTGTCTATGTGTTGACACCATTTTTGTTTTGAGTTCTCAGTTCTCACATGATTTGGAGTTCTCACTGGAACCTTCCCCTCTAGACATATACACAACTGACATATATACTTTGTCAGGTAACTAACATCTTATTTCTACGCTTTTATTTGTTAATTAACAATTCAAATGCAAAATTAATACTTTCATCTACCTTAAAAGAAATAAGAAATTTACTACTTTATCTTCATAATCCAAAAAAAAAATCTTCCTACAGCAATATTAGCACACATATTTTTACGAAATTTTAAAAAATATATTAAATACATACATATAAAATTTAGTCAACAACTAGTATATATCTTTAATCTACTCAATTTACTACTATTAGAAGACGGAGAGAAGTATACCATAACCCTACTTATTTGTTTGTCAGAAGAAGTGTAATGGTAAATGCTTCAATGTGTTCTAAGTGTAAAACATGAAGAAGGTGGTGTTTGAGCCTCAACTGTCCAGCACCATCAAGATCAGTTGAGTCTCGAAGTCACTCACAAGGTTAATTATCCCTCCAAGATCCAAATCAGATGTTCATCTAAATCTCCGGTGCACCTTAAATTGTAAACAGAGGAAAAGGGTTTACACTTTACCAGTAGGTTAAGTCAGTGATGCAGCCCACTCGCCTCAAAATGCTTCAACAAGCTTCTCTCCTGTGAAGATTCACCCTTGCAGTTGCCAGCGAGCAGAATATGCACAATCCATTTCTGCATACATAAAAATAATAATCAGCAGTGAGCATAGGAGACAAGTGAAACATGACCTTGTATAACTCAGAAACCAAGATCTGGATGGTGTAAACTCTAAGGCTGTGTTTGGTTTGGGGAAAATTAGGCGGAAAGAAAAATCGAAGGGAAAATTAGTAAACTTCAATATTTGGTTTAGATGGAAGGTACGAGGGGAAGAAAATTCGGTAGAAAATGTGATTTTTAGTTTTAACCAAATAATTTAATACAATCCGATGAAGCTCAATGTATTTGAAGCAGATAAGTGCTTCTTCTATCAAGTTTAATATATCTAATCAAATCCGTGTATGAAAGTGAAAGTGATGTAGGGTTAACTTCAGTATTTGGTTTAGATGCAAAATACGAGGGAAAGAAAATTCGATAGAAAATGTGATTTTAGTTTTAACCAAATGATTTAATACAATCCGATGAAGATCAATGTATTTGAAGCACACAAGTGCTTCTTCTATCAAGTTTAATATATCTAATCAAATCCGGTGTATGAAAGTGAAAGCAATGTAGGGTTAACACTCTCCCTCAACAAGTTTCATGATAATTGAAAATGAAATTGATTTCTTAACATTTTCATTGACATTTCATTATGAAACCAAACAAAAAAAATTTCATCTCCTTGCCATTTTCCCTCAAACTCTCTATTTTCAACCAAATTTTCCCTAAACCAAACACACACACAGAGCCAAACAGAAACTTGAGAAGCATATATACTTTGAACAAATCCTCCAACCAACAATTAAGCATCAAACAGCCACACATAATATGCAGCAGGCTGTGAACTGAAACATTCCATACCTGACGTAGATCAGAGAAGCCAGCCCAAGAAGTTATTAAGATGAAACCCAGATGGGATTAAGCTCAACTGATCAGTCCAAAACAACCCATACGCACGAACTGATTCGAGGCTGAAAGCTCAAAATCAGGAAATTGCGTGTTTAAAATTTGAATGATGGAGAGACGAGGGTAAGGGGGGTCATCCCGCATCGGTCACCGAGATGGGGCCGAGTGGCATTAAAAAAGAGACAATGCTAGCTGAAAAGCTAGTCAGTCAGTCTCACACCGCCACAGACTTCAAAGTTACAATTTTTTTTCTCAATAAAAAAAAAGGGAAAAGAAATGAAAAGGTCAGAGTCAGACCACAGAGTGAAGAGATTTGCGGGGTGCGTAGGTCATTTTAGATGGCTTATCAACGTGTTGCAAGCTCCGGCACGCAAGGTTGGGCGAATAGGTTTTGGTTGTGTCGACTCGGGAATCCCAGGAATTGAAGCACGTGGGCGCTTGAGGTCAAGGATTTATTTTATCTATTTTTTTATTTTTTTATTTTATTTATTGGTTACTGAAGCGGTGTCTTGGTTGCCTTCAAATTAATCCTTGCATCGATTGTATACATAGTATCTCCGTCATTTTTTATTTATCGTTTTTTTTATAGATTTAAATTTGATCTTATATAAAATTTTATAAAATATTATGATGATGGATCTTCATATCAAATTTTATTTTGATAATATATTTTTATTATAATTTTATAATATTTATATTTTAAATTATTTATGTTCAAAAATTAATGCATAATATTTAAATGACAAATAAACAAAAAAAAGGACAGAAGAGTATATTAGAACAACGGAGCATTCAGACTTTTTTTTATACGTTCTGAAGTTATATAAATTTTAGATGGCTCTCCAGTCTCCATATCAATTCTCAAAATTTTATTTGATTTAATAATTATTATCTCTTACGGGTATCCGTAATTTATTCGAAGCACCCGAATCTAATTTTTTTCAAACAGGCGAATATAATTTTAGTATTTTTTATATATAATATAAAATAAATTCTCTAAACGATTCAAACGGTCCGTCGCAATGGTGCTGACGCACATGATTCTCACGTGCGAGTGTGCCGTGCATTGCTGTACGTCAATTGTGGGTAAATTTTTGGGTGCTCTCGTTTGAAAAATAACATAGTTTTGAGTGGTTTTGATTAAAATACTCTTTCATCTCTCAAATAAATAGTGAAAAATAAATAAAAAATCTTCAAAAATTAGAAAAATATAAAAAAATTAAAAACTATATATTATTCTGATATATAAAAATTCAAATAAAAATTATTAAATAAATTTAATATTTTATATTAATGTTCATTTAATTGTAACTATGTTCATTGGATGATATATTCATCATATGAGCTGATATGTTCATCAGATGAGTTATTATGTTCATTAGATTTAATAATATGTTCATTAGATGAGTAGTTATGTTCATTAGATGAGCTATTATGTTCATCAGATTTAATAATATGTTCATCAGATAAGCGATTATATTCATCAGGTTTGATAATATGTTCATTAGATGATATGTTTATCAGATTAGACGATATGTTCATCAAATGAGCTATTATTTTCATTATATTTGATAATAAGTTCATGAGATGAGCTGCTATGTTCGTCAAATTTGATAATATGTTCATGAGATGAATAAACTATTTTTGATGAATGTAAAAATATAAATTTATGAATTAATTATTTTTATTTGGACTTTTCTTTTAATTTCTTTTAATTTTTCTCTGATTTTTTTATTTATTCCTTATTTAAGGAATGGTGTAGTGTATTAAAGAAAACGAAATAAAACGGCGTCGTTTTTGAGCGAGAGCACCCATTGCCCACCCATGAGTGTTTATATTTGAGTTGAGGGGTGTAATGATTCGGTTTGGTTCGTTTTTTAATAAAAAATCAAGTCAAATCAATGACGATCGGTTTGAAAAATTTGAAACCGAAACGAATCGCTAGTTTTAAAAATCAAACCGAATCAAATCACATAATTCAATTCGGTTCAGTTAATATTTTTCATGAACTTTATTGACTAATTTGATTACTGAATAGGAGAATTTTCATATAAAATCTTAATTTTATTCGGTTTGGATTGGTTCGGTTTAAAAAAATTAAAAACCAAACCATACTATTAGTAGTAATTTTTTTAAATTTTGAAACTGTAACTGAACCACTAATATTTCAAACCAAACCAAATATATCAATTTGGTTTGATTCGATTCATCGGTATTGTTTATCAATTTAAATTTACACTTTTATTACGTTCATTTACACAATTTTTATTTTTATTTGACAATGAATAAGATAAACACACAAAATATATTCTCACAGTTAATTATTTATGAAAATCAAATTTAAAATCTCAAAAATGATAATGATTACCCGATCACTCGACGATCAGACTAATAACATTACACCATGTTTATTCATACGAGAAATGAAGCGGAAATTACGCGGCCAATGCTACTGGTGCAACCACACATTCGCCAGGAGCTAAGAGTTATTAACGACCCTGCAGTTAGCCCTGATCTGTCCGTTCGATCCGGTGAGGGGACTGATGTTGCCCATCTTGATCATGGACCTGGCGAAATCAGCCGCAAAAGCCCGAGGGTTATTGCTGTAAGTTATGACGAGGTTCCTGGTGGTGGTGAGGGCCTGGTCGCTGGAGAAGAGGATCTGGTCCGAGCTGAGCAGGCCCCGGTTGTTCACCAGGTTCTTGAAATAGTGGTTGTCGAAAAGCTTGGTGGAGTTCTGGTCCAGAAAGGCGCTCACGTTCCCGTCGCCACCTTGCGGGCAGAGGGTCTGCAGGTCGGACGCCAGGCTCGCCTCCAATGTGGCATCTGGCGCGCCCGTGTTGTTGAAGTCGAATAGCCTGTTCGCAAACAGGGCGCATTTCGCTTTCCCAAAAGTATGCGCTCCTGTTTAAAAAATATAAAATAAAATTTCAGTTTTTAACATATAACAGGCTGGCTATTGGATTATTTTAGATTTTTTGAAAGTGATAGTTCAATAATTCAATATAAGTTATCTCAGTTTTTTAAATTAGTTAATATGTAAGTAATTCTTTAATTTTTACTCATATAAAGAAATTTTTAGATGGATACAATTTATCATATAAATGAACTAATAAATATTTATCTTGCATCCATGCAAGTTTATAGCAACTTTGTGGTTTTCATCAAAACAGGGGTGGTTTTTACCAAAATAGGGGTGGTTTTGGTTTATCTTTTATTATTAATACACTTGTCATTTATCGATAGTTATTAAATCAATTACCATCCCTTGCAGCACTTCTGGTCGGGGCCGGACCATTTTCCGATCTGATTCACACATATTTGTGGGATTGCAAATTGAACAAAGTTGAATTTAAAAAAACCAGCCAATTCAATAAAAACCACTCGAACCGGACTGGTTTTATGATGAATCTTGACTAATTCTCGGATTAAAACGGTCTCAACCAACAAATTGTTAATTATTTGTTGTAATAGTTTCAAAATTGAACCGACTTAAACTGTCAATAAAATTAAAAAATCAAGAATCCAATTCTTGACCGATTGGGCCTCCGATTTTGTTTTTGTTAACTATGAGTACGTATTTGTCACAAAACATAACCGAGTTTCAAGAGAGATGTGTTTTTACCGGACAACGCCACAACATCGGTGATGTTGAGGCCCTGGTCGCCGAACTTGGCAATGATCGAGTCGAGTGGCTCGAAGGGAGAAGGAAGGTTACTATTTGCTCCGCTCTGGCTGGCCACTAGTCCGTCTCTTCTGCCTAGCGCCACTCTCCAGAACGGCCCTCCGCTCTTCATGACAAAAAAATCAAAGCTTGTAAAGTTTGCTAGTCAAATTAATTCAATTAAAATCAAAGCGTGCCTAATTCACTAGTCAAATTAATTCAATTTTTTAACTTGTCGTGTGACTGATGATATCGTATAGTAAATATTTAAATAAATTCTGTCTTACAAGCACAACGGAGTCCCTAGCGGCGAGAGTGGCGATGTCAGCGCAGGAAACAACTCCGCTGCACTTGCTCTCCACCGCGGCCTTGATGGCGTCGATGACTTCATACCCTCTAACCGAGTTCACGTTCGGAAACGCAAACTTCTCCCCGTCGCTCCCGTCGAGGAGCAGCGACGCATCGCAGCCCTGGCGCAATGAGCTCGGAGCTGACAGTGAGCGAGCTATATATATATATATATCACAATAAACGAGCATGCATGCAGAAGTAGGCAACGTACGTTTACGAAACAGTCGTGGAAATGGAGGCGGACGAGAGCGGGGGCGATGCTGGTGTCGTTGAAGACGGCCCTGATGACCTCCCTCGCCACTATCCTGGTCAGGTTCGGGCATGTTTGCGCGTAGAAGCCGGGCGTGAGCTGAGCATCACCAGCAGACATGCAGCAGCATAAGATTGCCAGCAAGCCTGTTGTGAAGCTAAATCCTTTAGAGCTGGTAATAATGGAATCAAGAATCTTCATCGGTACAGATATATATGAACTGATTAAGGACGGGTGAGATTGAGATTTGAGAATAATGAAACTGGGATGCAGAAACTTAACCATTCCTGTACGCTATTTATAATCATCGGAGGCCTCCGACGCAAGGAATGTCGGACGGTTCGGTTTTTCGTAAAAAGTTAAACCGAACCGTTCTTAATCGGTTTAAACATTTTTGAATCAAACTGCGAAGCTTCAAAAAACTAAATCAAATCAAACCATGTGTTTCAATTCGTTTCGATTTATTTTTTCATGAACTTTATTTACTAAAGAAGAGGCTTTATATAAATAATAGTATAGATGAACTAATTTATATTATATATTTAATCAAATTTATGTATGATCTAATGAAATACATTGTTGGTTTGGTTCGGTTCGTTTTTTTTTAAAAAAAAACTGAATTGAACCATTAGTTATGAATTTTTTAAAATTTGAAATCATAATCAAACAATTAACATTCAAAACTGAACCAAATCTATTGATTCGGTTTCATTGAATTCTATTTAATAGTTTTATTAAATTTTATTATGTACTTGGGTTGGGCAGATTAGTGCGGTGTGTGAAGCATGGCAGCGGAGGTATTAATATTGGGTGTTATTGAGGGACTCCACTAAGCATGATTATCAGAGCAATAAACAAGAT
>NQLW01000064.1:913772-944509 GCA_002312845.1 Kalanchoe fedtschenkoi | reverse complement strand
AGCTGGCGAGTGGAAGATCCATGATTCAGACACTCTTTGCCTTTCTTCTATGAGGCTTTTCTTGGCTTCAAATCAAGCTCTCGATTGACTGATTTAACACCACTGCCATTGAATTCTAGGCACGACAATTCGAAATTGTGAATTGGAATTCATTTCTATTTTCAGATAATGAAAATGTCTTTTTATCTAATATTTATCGTTAATTATGAATTTTGATGAGTTTTATGAGAGAAAAATCATGATTTAGAGAAATTTGGAGAGAATATAATCATAGTGATTAATATCGGATCAGATTGATCGGTCTAATTGATGAATCAGAGATGCTTGATCAATTCAATTACCGGTCTGATTTTTAAAACTATGAATGTAATTGCTCGAGTTCTAAACTCTCAATTTTCATGCTTCTTTTATATTCTATATTTCTTATATTATTAATCATTTATCCATTGAATTCTCTCGGTAGAAAGCTACCTGTGCTGCGCTCTTGTTTGATCACGGGTGGAGGAGGCATGGTTAAGAAAGACTGGAGGGGAGGCTTTTGTGATTTAGATTCACTTCTATTTTTTCACCTAACATAATATAATTTAGGGTAGAGTATAAATTAGAGTATATATTATCATATTTTACAAGCTACGGTATCATTATAAAAATTTGAAATTCTCGATTTTTTGTTATATTTAAAGGTCTAGTGTAATAATTAAATTTGCAAATGAAACCTATAGTTAATAATGATGAATTATAATTCAATCCATACAATAAATTATATAATTTTAGTAAAGTTTTCACTTACTTATCTTTTAATAAAAATGTGTAAAACACATTTTAATATATAATGCAACAACAAAGCAAAGCAAACAACAATTTTAACATCAACAACAATTTGATTTTAATTTTATCCATCAGAAACGGCGGGCAACCACACCACCACACAAAAAATGTGTAAAACACATCCTATTTGTCTTGTTTATTTTTTTGAATATGAATTGAATATGAGTAGTCCGATTTTGTGTTGGTTCGATTTAGTAATTAAATGAAATTGATTGTTTTTCTTTGATTAAAATACAACTAATAAGATTTGTGTTAAAATTATGTAGTTTTGTGTAAAAACTAATTTGTACTTTATAATTATTAATTAAAAATTCTAATTCTAAGAAAGAAGAAAAATACAGAGTGACATACTATATAATTTTTGTTTTGTTTTAAGAGTTATAATGTTCTATTGTTTGGGTTTTAGATTTATAAAATTTTAGAGTTTTTATATTTCGACGGTTTTATTGTTACAAGAGTTTTTTGAGTTTTTAGACATTTGTGGTTTAGGTTTTCATATTTTAAGGTTTATGATCCAGTTTTTTTGGAATTAAAGGTTTAATGGTATAGACATATTTATATCTGGAGATGTCACCTCGTATCTGATAAAATAAAATTATAGTAAATTTTAAAATTTCATAGCAATACTATATATAATTATTATAATAATATATTTTTTAAATAACTATAATATATACCCTCATTTTGTATTCTCCTCTTAATTTATTGTTTATGGGTTTGGTTGATTTATCCATTTTATTTATTGAATTATTTAAATACAATTATAATAAAATAATAAAAATTTTGATCAACTTTATAAGAAATAATGTCATGTGCTGACACCTTAAAGTACGTGGTGGCACTGATTTCGATATAATTTATTAAAACCCATAATTTAAAATTGTTAATTACAGTATGATCCTTAAACAATCCTACGCCGTTTTGTCCCTAAAATCGATCAAACCCTCCATTTTCCTCTTCAACCCGATTTCGTCGACCCAATCCCACACCAGCCTTCCTCCGCCGTCGCTGCTTCCGCGCGCGGCTAGCCCTAATTAGTCAAATGTGACCTCTGAATTTTTGAAATAATTTGGGGGATTTCCAAAGGAAATTGGGAAGAAGGCGGACGAAAAGTGAGGCAAGGCGAGCTGAAATAAAACCCTAAAGCTTGCTTGCTTCTTGATTACTAGTAGAGTTTGAGTTTGTCGCTTCCTTTACGCACTTGACTTGGCTGTTAATTGAGTTGGTATCGGGGATCGCCGTCGTCGGATCTATGGACTCCGGAGAGAGTCCAGTTGAATTGAAGAAAGGGAAGGCTAAAAAGGCCAAGGAGAGCCTTCTCAAACAGAGTATAATTTACAACCACCGCATACCTCCATCTGCTAACTCATCTTTTTGTGTCTTCAAATTTTTTCGCTGATGATATTTGTTGTTCTACTTGCAGAATCTCCAGCTGAGTTCTTTGCTGACAATAAGAACATTGCTGGCTTTGACAATGTAACCATTTCCTCCCCTTTCCCATATCCATAATCTAAATTAGCACAGCAACTGATAAATCTGGATTATCATTGTGTAGTTGCTCAACAAATGTCAATTTGTGCTGAATGTTTGTATAGTGTTTGAGATGGTATGCCTGCATAAATGAGTGTGAGACAAGAATCCTGTACTAACCAAGCCACCAGCCCAAAACTAGCTGAATAATTACAATGCAAAGCAACTCCAGGCCAGGCTAATGTGGCTTGAATGTTGAGATGTGAAATTGTTACACTTAGTGAGTGTGTTTTGCCTTTATTTTCAGCCTGGAAAATCCCTGTACACCACCATAAGGGAACTTGTTGAAAATTCCCTTGATTCAGCCGAGTCCATATCTCAGCTTCCTGTTGTGGAGATAACAATGTGAGTTTTTTATTTTTCTCCTTCTTACATTATCATTTGGGATCTTAATATGTACAGTACTAGCAAACAGCTTAGTTAACCGTCATGCTTGACTGCTGCAGTGAAGAGATTGGCAAGTCCAAGTTCAACTCAATGATTGGACTCATAGACAGGGAGCGTGTTGATGAGGCACTGTATGATGATTTTGAGACAATAAAGGCTCGAGAGGTGTGCCTACCTCTACAGCCGGAAAGCTAATGTTTGGGTTCCAAAAAATATTAGTATTATATATGTCCTACTGCTTATGTTTAACTATTGCCAGAGTACAATTTGACGGGGCAGACATGCAGATTTTGTATTTTGTATTCCTTTGTTTTGGAGTTGTGCCCCGTACATTGGCCGTTTTCTTAAAATGAACAAAAGAACAATGCTGAGGAATTTAACTTATGAAATGTCTAATTCCCTGTAGAAAAGGTTGGCAAAAGAAGCACGGCAGCAGGAAATGCAACTGAAAAAGGCAGCCTCTGGTAAAACATTAAAGGAACCTACTGCTGCAAAAGGTATGAAAGGCCGGGGCGAGACTTCAATTTACAAAGTTAGTTGTAAGGTACGTTTACTTACAATCTCAAATTCACTCTCTTTCAGGCTGCATTTACTGGTCCTAACCTTTAAATGTGCCTGTTTTAGGGTTGAATCTAGCTTGTGAAAGCAGAATATGCAAACTTGAAAATATGAACATGTGTGGTTTGACATAAGTACATGTTTGTTTCGATGTATGTAGGATAATGGAAGAGGAATGGCACACGATGACATCCCAAATATGTTCGGAAGAGGTTTCTTTAGAATTGATATAATTTTATTGCTATTAAGTTCTCTTTCATAAAATGTGATTGCTTATGCATGCAGTTTTATCTGGGACAAAATATGGTCTGAAGCAAACACGTGGAAAATTTGGATTAGGTGCAAAAATGGTAATATTTCAGCATCGAATTACGTGTGGGTCTTACCTTCGTAGATTAGAGCAATGGCTCATCTCGATTAAGTGACAACTTTTGATTAAATCAGAGTTACAGAACAATATGCAACATTTCAATTCATTATTGATACGTTTATATACATCAATTTATATTTTGATGATGATTCATACTCATCTTTTTGGGGGTACCCCTTGCATGCGCAAGAGCAGATTACATCAGTAGACTAAATTCCATCTACAAGTCTGTATGATGTCATTTTCTCTGTTCGTATATAACTTTTTACCATGATAAAATTAAATCGGGCTAACCACCCACTTGTCAGGCTCTAATCTGGTCCAAGATGAGCACAGGACTTCCTATTGAGATCTTATCATCAACCAGGGGTCAGAAATTCAAGTCATTTTGTCGCCTTGATATAGATATTCAGCGGTATGGTTTATTTTAATAATGATAAACCTTGATGGGTTGAAATTTACACTTTCAAAGGCTGTTAAGAGGTCGTTGTTACATCAGTAGTGTTCTTGGCACAGGAATATTCCTCACATTCATGTGCATGAAAAGCGAGAGAACAAAGAGCTTTGGCATGGTGCAGAAATACATGTTGTTATTGAGGGAAATTGGACAACACATCGAGTATGTCTTTGTGTAGTTCAGCTATAACTCAACTATGGTAGTCATATCAACATAGTGTACCTTTTAATTCCTGTGCACTGAGTTTATTGCTCAATTATGACATTGAAGATATTTTGTCTCTCTTTAATGTTAACCTCTCATTGTCGCGCGGTTTTTGCTCACTTTTTGTAGTCCAAGATACTACATTATATGCGCCAGATGGCTGTGATAACTCCGTATGCTGAATTTCTTTTCAAATTTGTGACTGACGCTCAAGAGTACGTCCGACCCTTATCCCTACTGCACTTTTTCGTATTTCTTCAATAAACTTAAATCTTCACTTCCTTTATGTAGTAAGAATGTGACTATCAAGTTTGCACGGAGGACTGATGTGATGCCCCCTGTTCCTTTAGAGACCAAACATCATCCATCGTCTGTGGATTTATTACTTATCAAACGTCTTATTGAGGAAACTTCAAAACAAAACCTTCTTCAATTTCTTCAGCATGAATTTGTTAATATTGGCAAATCTTATGCTGAAAGATTAATTGGTAATTCTCTCTCTGAAATATATGTATTCTCACAGCTTTTAGTTTGGTTTGATTCAGTGGCGGACATGGACCAATACCTTTATCATGAAAATTACCATACCTTTGCTAGATGATTATACACGAGACGGAAAACTATTTGTTGAATGTCATCTTCCTCCTTATTTATTAAAAGTTGATATAGATTGTCAATACAATAGGGAATCTTGAGATCTGGATTCTATAATTACCATTGACACGTCTGAGGGAGGATCTTTTCTTTTACATAAAGAAAAAGACCATGCTTGACGCATAAGGGTGTCAATAATGACAACTTAAATCCACTTTTTACAGAATGTTTCATGCAGTTGTTATATTAGTTGCAAGATCTGCACAGTAGACATACATATGATGCTTACATGGTCGGGTAAATATTCAATGTTGTTTTGAAAAATGACTGCTTTTTCATGATTATCATTGCTCAATGCCATTATCATAATTGGTTACTGATGACTGACCCTGTATGCATGCTCAAATGTGAACATTTTAAGTTTGTGCTTATTATGTTTAGGAATGGCCATCACAACCACTTGTTTACATGAATATTATAGAATTGAAAGTCATTCCCATTTACTCATCTCATTCTCACATTTCTGAATGTTTCAGTCTTTAAATTCTTTATAATTGTCATTTTACCTCACTCTCAATGATAATAAGTTGAAGTAAATATTTACTAATTCTGACTATCTTTAACGGACATGTATTTTTTTAGGGGAAATGGGTCCAGATTTTGGTCCAAAGACACCTGTCAAATCTCTCACATCTCAACAACTAGTTCGCATACATCAATTGTTTCGCCAAGCTAAATTTGATGATCCAAGTGGCGATGTAAGTATTTAATATTTGTTGATTAGTTTGCAAAAAGAAATCATTGTATTACTGCGTATGTTCTCTTATAGTTATTTAAATAAAAAATAAGATATGAGTTGTATTCTTATGAGTCCTTATAAGTTTAATAATTGAATATATATGAGTTGTAATAGCCAAGTTGTCTTCTTCTTATTATTATTAGTTGTACTGTTTATTATTAATATCGTCATCAAGACATGAGTCCTAATAATTTGGTGGCTAAAATTAATCAATTTATCTCCTAGTCATATTGGGAACATTCATCTTTCCCATTTCGTGTAGCAGACAGTTATTTGGTCTGCTTTGAAAAGTTATCAAGTCATGATAACGATTTTTCATCCTATACTTAAAACATTATCCTAATAGTTGATCATTCTAGCATTATTCAAAATTTACAATCAAATGTGTAAATTATTTATTTAGTTTTTAAGGTAAATTAACTTCTGAGTAGTCAACTTAAGTTTAGATAAAGTTAATTGCTTGTACATTATAGTATGTTAAATCAAGTTTTATAGGTTAGGCCAAAAATAAGTAGATAAGAACAAGGCCCCGGCATCAACTATTTTTTGCTGTATTGCCCTTTTTCTGGCTATTTTCTCATCAGTTGGTATATTGTGAATCCCATTTTGTAACATATAGCTGCAGTGTCTTAGTCCTGCAGGGGAATATAATCTACGTCTAGGAATTATAAAGGAACTACACCCAGATTTGGTAGCCACATATTCAGGAAGGTACATTTTGTTGTACAATTTAGTATGTATGCTTCCTAGAGTGTAGTTTTGAGTGATATGAAGTTGGTCATATTAGTTTGCATATCAGTCTGCCATTCTGTATCTATTTGATTTGTGTAAAAGATGCAAAGACAGACGTTTCTATGACATTTACTGATACTTGTTGTTTTGTACCTTTTGTGATGTTACTTTTCTCTTGCAGTCCTCAAGTTTTTGAAGGGCACCCATTCATTGTCGAAACAGGAGTTAGTGTTGGCGGAAAAGATGTCAAGCAAGTTAGTCTCCTCTCATCTCTCTCCTTTTTTTACATCAGTTGACTGGTCAGCTATAGTAAGTTAGTAACTCGTTACCAACTCAGTTGAAGTCTTCTTTGAACCGTATGTAATTAATATTTTATTAAGTATCGAGGTTGGTGTGGTTACAAGTTTGTGTCCAAAGAGTGCCCTGGTGTGTGGAAGATTACCTTGAACTCTATATCCACCTGGGTACGTATTTTTTTTGTATAAGAGATGACATATGGTAGAGAAACCGACTAGATACTATTGTTATATGAAAGTACATGTGCCGAGTTGCATCCGCTAGGTGGAATAGAGAATCCAGTAGATCATCACACCATCAAAATTTGTGATTTCTTCTTGCAAATGCATGACCCAAATAGTTAATATAGTGAGATGCTACTTTTGTCTCGCTCTTTATGAAGGTCCGTTGATCCGCTGATCTAATAAGCGCGCATTGGGCAGTTTTTCATGGCAGTCAGTTAATATTGGTTCAGTTTGTTGATATGACTCTTAGCTTCACTCATGTAGGGCCTTAATATTTTCCGCTTTGCAAATCGGATTCCACTACTTTTTGAACAAGGTGCTGATGTTGTGACACGAACAGCTATGAAAAGAATCAAGTGAGATATTTATGCTAAATTTACTTTTTGTTTGTTTCCTGCTCAAAATATGTATGTTCAATAAACTAAATTTATGTCAAGACTGATAATTACAAAATTTCAACTGTAATAGTCAAGTGATGTGTAACATGCAGTTGGAATAGTTACAAGATAAATCAGACACAAGATAAAATTGGTGTCTTTGTCAGCATTGTGAGTACAAAGATCCCATTCAAAGGGACTGGGAAAGAGTATATTGGTGATGATATTAGTGAAATAGCTTCTGCTGTCAAGGTGTGTTACTTTTCCATGTCAAGATTTCTCTTTCATGAAGTTCAGGTATCATAGGTAACATTGTCATTGATATGATTATTTTGACAACATTCTTTTTGTCACAGAATTCTATTAAGCAGTGCTGCTTACAGCTTAAAACGAAAATAGTAAAGAAAATCCAGGCTCGCGAGCAGCTGGAAAGAAAACGGATTCTGAAGAGGTAAATCAAGCTACTATGAACTGTATATTGAAGCACAGAATTCTCGTTTTTACTCTTATTTTTTTGTCTGTTTTGCATTTGTGGTGCGTAGTAACTGCAATTGCTTGATTTCAGGTATATTACGGATGTGTCTAGCGCTATACATGGAGTTCTGAAAGAGACGGCCCGCTTACAAGTTGCAAAGAAAAGACGATATGGGGAAGAGGATGCTGAAATGCTAGACAATGTGCTAGCCAATGTAATCAAGAAGGCTACTCTGGAGGAGAAACTTGCTCAGCATGTAGAACAGGTGAGGCCCTGACTTACATGATGCACCTTTGTGTGCTCAACTAAACTCGTATTTGCTTTTGCCCAACACTTTATGACATGACAGCAATATTGTCTTGTCGAAATTTGTCAAATGATTTCATATATTAGTCACTGGTAGAGTTTTCTTAGGGTGTTTATTGGTGGTACTGGGCTTTGGCTCCATGTGATCAGCAAACGTATTTGCTGTAAGACTGTATCACATATGTTGCTTTTGGTTTGGTCGTCAGGTGGACTTCGAGATGGCGATGGATTTTGCCACACACGGGGGAGTGAGTGAGGAACCACGAGAAGCTATTTTCCTCCTGCCACTTGAATCAAAATCTGATTTCGTCCAGCTTCATACTCCGGCCTTTGTCATTAGAATTTTTCAGTAGAAGATTGATTGATTTATTTAATCGACCTCTGTCTGTTGCTTTTATCTTATACTATGGGAGGTGAGGTTCATTTTGCTTCGGCTTCATTCTTTTAGCATCTTACAAGCCTCCTTGAAAATGTATGTTTGAGAAATGGAGGGAGATCACTGAAAGTAAGTACTGCTGATAATAAAAAGGCACAATTTTTTTTATTAAATGTGAATTAAATTGCACACAATTAGGTGTTAGTGGGTACGGTCAAGATCCATTTGGAATGATTCAGACCCAGATTCATTTTATTTGGGTCCGGAATCAAATTCAGACCTAATATTTTAATGAATTTTGGATCTAAATTCAGATCTATTATTTAGACCCGTTAGATCCATTGGATCCAAAATAAAGTTTCTAATATTAAATTATTAAATAAAATAAATAATAAATATATGTTTATGAAAATAATAAATTATGAAAAATATATGCTTACATTTAAATTTATTTTAAAATGAAATTAATTTTTTGAAAGTAATTAAATAAAAAATAAAAAAGTAACTCTTTTTAAAAAATATTTTTTTTATTTTTTAGAAATATTTTTAAAAAATAGTTTTTATATTTTTAGAATTTATTTTTTATTTTTTTAGAATTGATTTTTTATTTTTTAAAATTTTATTTTTTTTATAAAAATTTATTTTATTTCAGATCTAAATAAATTAATTATCAAATATAATCATTATAAGAATCTAAATGGATAAAATCTAATGGGTCCAAGACCCAAATAGATATGAATGGATAGATTCTAACTGTCCATAAACCCAAATGAGTAAACCTAAACCTTAAAAAAATGGGTCTGACGGATTTTGATATGAGTCTACCCGACAAAATTGACAACCCTAATTTAAATTATGATCACGAAATTTTCGGAATTTATTTCTTGAGTATCTATAAAGAAACTAAATTCTAGTTGTCCGTATAGTATATGGTCGAGCGCCACTTGGTATTTCGATTATTTGTTGAGTAATCATCCGCTAATTACATTAACATTAGAGATATGCAGTAGAGTTGGCCTGTGGAATATATCGGACAAATCTCCCTCAAATTCATTAGAGTAAAAAAAAAAAATTATACTATTAATTTAGCTTAAATTTTAATGTGTATCCCAAATTCAATTTTATTTTATTTTTTATAATCAAATTTCAACTAAAAATATTTTAATATAATCCAATTCAACTCGTAATCCATTAAATGAAATAAAAAATATGAAAAACATAAATAATTAATTTGAAAAAAATTCTTCTGTCTGAGGATCGGAACTGACATAACCCTTTTTGTATACGTAAATTTAAATTTTGGAATTGTGAATTAGGAATAAGATGTTATTATTAGTGATAACATAAATAATTCAACAAAATTTAGTAGAAATTATACATATAAATTTATTTTTTATATATATTTTTTTTACCATAGGTAGAAATTTTTACGTATCATTGTTTATCCGGTACCACCCAGACTCGAAAGCATGATTTGAAGATTGTTAAACAACATTCTAAACTATTAAATAAATATTAGAATACTTGATGATGTTTATAAAAATGTAATTGCCAGTGGTGTCCCATCATTAGCAGGGTAATTTAGCCAGGTAAGATGACTCTAAAAATTATTTTCTCAAAAATATTATTCGTTAATTATCGTACATATATCTCTAAAATATATCTTTAAGAATTATGTGGAGGAGTGTAGACATAGGATATTTTTAGTGGAGTATTCTAGTAGCATATTGTAGCCGTTAGATTAAATTAATCTCCACCGTCCATTAGAGAGGTGAAGTAGTATAAATAGAAGTGTGTTGTATGAGATGTGTGCACTTGAGTTGAGAGTGACAAACTAGAGCGAGAGTGAGTGAAATAGTTTCTTCCATTGTAGCTTTGATCCAATAAATAAAATCCGTCTTTTGTAAGTCGAAAGCTCAACAATCTGTTATTAGAGCGGGACGGTCCGGGACCGTACATAGGAGCGTGCGATAGGAGTATCGGAGTATAGTTGAGCGAGGAAACTCCGTTGAAGCACAATTGAATCAGAGACTGTGAAGAGGGATTGGCCGAGGACCAATCATATAGAAGGTACGTAGTATCTTTTGCTCTTTTGATGGAGGATTTTGGTAGTATGATTGGATCAATGGAGAAACTAAATGAGTATAACTATCGAGAATGGAAGTCTTGTATGAAGTCCTATTTGAGAGGACAAGACTTGTGGGAGATTGTAGCTGGTAGTGAGACCTCACCACCTTCAAAAGATGATAAGGGATATAAGTTATGAGATATCAAAGCTGGTAAGGCCTTATATACCCTCAAAATCAGTATTGATAAGAGTTTGCTAGTAAAAATTGAAGATGTGGAGGAGGCGTGGGATATCTTGGCATCACTCTTCTCAAAGAAGAATCCCTCTAGACTCCAATTACTAGAAAGGGAGTTAATGAACACCACTCAAGGTACGCTCTCTATCAGTGAATACTTTTTTAAGATAAAGAATTTTTGCCGTGAAATAGAACAGTTGGATGATGATGTCAAACTTGGAGATGATCGAAAAAGAAGAATTATTATAAATGGATTAAGTCCTGAGTATAATAGCTTCATAATGGCACTACAAGGATGGCCTAAACAACCATCACTAGTAGAGATGGAAAATCTACTAGCAAATCAAGAAGCTTTGGCACAACAAATGTTAAAATATATGAAGAAGACAGAGACTAAGGATGAGACACAAGCAGAAGAAGCACTTTACAGTGCTAGAAGACCAAGTCATAGATTTGACAAAAACAAGTACAAAAGAGAGTGTAAAGAAGGTAAGAGCACTTTTCGTCGACATAAATGTGATAGTGAAGAAGAAGACTCACGTGAAGAAGATTATCATTAAGTACTAAATAAGCGATGTGAAAGAGGAGAATGTTTCAATTGTGGTCGCAATGGACACTTTGCTAGAGATTACAGATATCAGAATAAGGTACAAGGAAACTTTATAAAGATGGAGCAGAGATATGATGATAGTGAAGAAGAATGGAATTTTGAGGCAACATATGCTGAAATTAAGGAATATGAAGATGTAACTGAAGAAGAGGTGTGAGATCTTTCAGATCATAGTACTGATGATATATGGATAGAAGACTTGGAGAGTGACGGTGATTGTGAGATAGCTGCAAACTCTATCACAAGAGAGTTGGATGAGGAAAAGCTTGAGGATGAGTCAGTTGAGTTTGAGATAGAGCAAGATGGCTCTAGAGAGGAGATGTTGATTGACTCCGTGGAGGGACACGAAGGAATGAAGTTGATAATTACACAACCAGATGTGCGAGGCTGGTTGGAGGATGCAGGTCTCATTAAGAGTCAAGACAATGATGGAATGAAGATCATGTATGACGGTGTTTGGAGGAACAATGCCAATAGAGAAGAGAAATCTACTGAAGAGCAAATTCAGAAGGAGGGGAGCTGAGTGAGGTTACTCAGACTAAGGAACTATCATATGTTCACTGTGGATCACAAGAAAAGATGAAGAGGACTTTGAAGAAGTCAGGCGCAGTGGGAAAGACTAAAGCATATTTAAGAAGATTCACAGGATCAGAGAATATGTCAAAGAGAAGACAAAGTGATTTAATGTTGTCAAAAGTTCAAGAGAGGCTGGTTGAAGAGGGAAGACAATATCAGGTCAAACAAGACAAGTTTGATGTTGGAGCAAACATTAAGAGGTCACCGCAAAGAGAAGAGAATTAGGCATTGAGGGGGAGTGTTGAAGATCAATGCCTAATTAGGATAAATTAGAGTAGCCTAAAAAAATTATAAAGGTAGCTCGAAAAGAAATGTTGGAGCTCAAAGAGAAAAAGAAGTCCACACTAGAGTCTTGCGGAAAATTCTAGAATTATGTGGAGGAGTGTAGACATAGGATATTTTTAGTGGAGTATTCTAGTAGCATAATTGTAGCCGTTAGATTAAATTAATCTCCACCGTCCATTAGGGAGGTGAAGTAGCATAAATAGGGGTGTGTTACATGAGATGTGTGCACTTGAGTTGAGAGTGACACACTAGAGTGAGAGTGAGTGAAATAGTTTCTTCTATTGTAGCTTTGGTCCAATAAATAAAATCCTTCTTTTGTAAGTCGGAAACTCAACATGCAATGTAGTGTTGTGTGTGGTCGTTCAGAGTGTGAACATCTCAGTGTTTCTAAAATAAAAGGCTCCAAAAATTGAAAGGAAGATCAATTACAACTAAATCAAAATTGATGGGTTAAAAATAGACAAAACTGCTCCAATAAAAATTAGGGAAAAAACTCAAAAGGGGCCTGAACTATCACCGCTTACCCAATTGCGGTCAGAACTACCATAACTTCCAAAAAGAGTGCAATGAAAAAAATTTAAACTGATTTTCTAAATTGAAATTTATCAATTACATTCCAAACCTAATATTATTATAAGACTTAGATTTGTGTGTTAAACGTCGTTTTCTTTATGTGCACAAAATGATATAATTTATTTTGATAACCAAACGAAGTAATTTTCGCACAAAAATCTAAGTCTTATAATAATATTAGGTTAGGAATATAATGATAAATTTTATTTTAGAAAATCAGTCAAATTTTTTTCATCGCATCCTTTTTGGAAATCGCAGTAGTTTTGACCGCAATTAGGTAAATGGTGATAATTTAACGCCCTTATGGGTTTTATCCCTAAAATTATCCAAAACCATAAGTTTTTATGTTGTTGTATGAGATTTATATCCATATATATATCCGATTAAATGCTAAACCTTATATCCATAGTCTAATACCGTCTAGATAGAATATTTATTAGGAGTCAATAGGTCGATCTATTTAATTTTCGATACCATATTGCATTACGAATCCCATTAAACTTAAATCAGATCTAATTGATCAAAACCGGCCAAATTACTGTCAAGAAGTCCGATCCTAGGCTCATGTGGCCAACCGCGGTGGTTTAAAAAAAGATTATGTATTAAATTAGTTTTGCAAGTAAGTTAACCAAAATTAAGAGCATCTCAGAAAGCCATCTATTATATAACAAAATTTTAGACGATTATTAGAAGGGCGAGACGACACATTTCGAGAATATCTTTATTAATTTTAGATAGATTTTTGTTTTCGACGTGTTACAACGTTTTTACAGTCGAGGGAAGTCAGCATGATCTGACAACCTCCTCCTTCATAGCAAGTGACATGGCACCGAGACTCGCTTCCCTCTCGACAATCGCTCCAGGCATGACCACAGCTCTGCTTCCCACAAACCCCCTCTCTTCGACAACTATCTTCCCATATTTCACCTTCCCCTCATCGCCTTCGTAGATGTGTCCGAACAGCAAGGCGTCCCTCTCCGCGCTCGCTCCTCTCCCGACCACCACCATGTCCGGATTCAGCGCGGCTCCCATGCTGTCAACGTAAGCGCCTCCGTTCCACTCGATGTCTGCGCCCATGAGCTTCATCCATGCGGCAAACACGGGCGACCCGGTCGTCATCTCCATGAAGTACTCCCCCACCACTGTCCTCACCGCCTGCCATACCGTGTCCATGAAGATCCGTTTACTCCATATCATCGTCACGTCTCCGTCGCGCTTCTTTCCCACCAGGACCCACTTCATCGCCGCGCATGCTGAGGCGGACATGATTCCAGTCAGCACCCAGACCACGGGGAAGGTCCTGTGTGGAGGGAGATTTTGGGTCTCTTTGAGGTGTATCATCCAGTGAAGAGGGTAGAAGACGACCAGCCCCAGGAGGAAGTAAGGCGCTGTGACCTGCAGCTGCGGCTGGGCGAGACTCGCCCACGCTTCCTGGTACCATCTTCTTGCTAGCGTGACCTTTGAGGTGACGTTGTTTTTCGAGGCCGCTGCGGCCATGGGGCAACCTCTGAGGTCCACTTTGACATCTGACTGATCCAGAAAGGCCCTCCACGCTTCCGGAAGCGGCGTTTGGTTACGCAGATGCTGGCATATCGCGTACACTAACGAGCGGCCGTGATCCAGGGAAGCGCTTTCGGTGCTTGAGCTAGCTCGAATGATGTCTACCTCGTTGCATCTCAGGAATGGGTTGAAGGCCAGGGATTCAGATTGGTCTTTGGTGAGTTGCTGATCGATTGTTATCTCCCCGATGTCGATGAATGGGTACTTGGCTTCATCCCATGGCTTGGTGCAGTCTAGTGAATCGTCGCGGATGTTCTTGTCGTCGGGGATCGGCTGCATTTGGAGCTGGAGGACGTACCGAACCCCGCCCGGAGAGCTGACCCGGTTCATGAAATCCTCCGCGAGGAAAAGCAGCGGCCTCTTGTCATCCTCGTCTCTCGGGATGGCCCCGGTCTCCGGAGGCAGAATCCCTGAAGGCTCCACCTTGCCCGAATCCTCTGCTATACTCGCATCATCCGGCCTGATTTTAATCTTCACAAACATTTCTTGCCCGTCGAGGAATCTGAAGACTCGACAGATGTTGGAGTAGTAGTGCAGCTCCGCGTAGGAGTCTGGCTGGCGCAGCGAATCCCACATGGCTTCGCGTATGTGAGGTGCGCGCTTCACGTGCTCCTCTCGGGCCGCAGCGCCGCAGACCAGCCAAGTGGCGAAGTCCGCTATCGAGCGGGCGTGAAACGCTCTGCCTGTTTTCAGCGTCAGATCGAATAGCGGCGAGCCATCGCCATTCAAGATGCTCAGCGCAGCTCCCCGGGGATCCTTCCTCGCGTCATCATCGGCGCTCAAGCAGTTACTGTGCCGGATGATCACAGGGTACTGCTTCCCCGAGCCGAAGATTTTGTGCTCGGGAAAGCCGCGTATGTTATCGTAGATTTTCAAGCACCCTTTTCCAGCCGCCCCGATTCGGTGGAAGTATCTTGACCTGACCTTGAGAGTAGTGGAGGCGAAGCTGGCAGCGAGATTGCTTAAAATTCTCTTGTACTTGGTGTCCATCTCTTCTATTCGATCGTCGAGTGGAATCAAGGTGTTCTTCACCATGACCGGGGCCTGCGAGCCGACGAACACGCCTCCCTTTTGGAGAGTTGAGTTTAACGGCGCAGCTGAGAGAGCGCCTAGAATGACATTTTCCTGGAGGGTGGAGCCTGGGAGGATGACGCTCTGGCTGCCTAGCACGCAGTTGTTCCCCACTTGGATTTTTCCACTGACGAATCCATTTGCGGAGCAGAAGCCCGGAACGACCCGGCTGAAGTCGCCTAGATGGACCCCGGAGCCAATGGAGACCAGCTCAGGATTCAGGATGGGGTTGATGGCTCGGATGGAGCAATCCCGCCCTATCGTCGCGCCTAGAAGGCGCAAGTAGGCGCAGAAAGCCTCCGTCCCAGTTATCAGCTTCCCGAATCTCAAATGGCACGCGACGATGAATCTATGTCGAACCCAAGCCTTGAAAGTTAGCGTACTCTCGTCCCGCTGCTGTGCCAGACAATAGGCCATGATGGATGTGAGAACGCTGAGAACAAGCCCGTGAACTAAGTAGCAAACCGCAACAAGCGCGGCGAATGTGACCGCGTCGTCACAAGGGGTGCTGGTGAAGATGGTTGCGTAAGCGATGATGGCGTAAGGGAACCAGTGAAATGCGCCGCATATGCAAAGGAGCCGGAAATGCCGAAGGTCCGGGGAAGCTTGACACAACCAAGCGCAGGTGAAGTAGGTGAGAGCTGCAGAGATGGTGCTCAGTAATCCGACAGAGTAGATCCCTGCAAGCTGGTGAATGGCTGTGTATTTGCCCCATTCTAGGCCTCCCTGCATTTCGGAAAACATCATTGGTGATGTGTTTTTTTCAGTCCTAGGAAAGGAAAACAGACATGTCTTCCATGGCTAACCTGATTTTGAACCTTGGCAGGTTTGAGG
Source organism: Kalanchoe fedtschenkoi (assembly GCA_002312845.1). Lineage (NCBI taxonomy): Eukaryota > Viridiplantae > Streptophyta > Magnoliopsida > Saxifragales > Crassulaceae > Kalanchoe > Kalanchoe fedtschenkoi. Next base: position 928,183 of record NQLW01000064.1, on the reverse strand, counting down.
GCGGTCTTTCTGATCCTTTCGGTGGTTTGCAGAGGCGGTACTTCAGTATCATCAGCTACATGGCTTCCTATCTGGACCACGGCGTAAGGTCCGACGGAGGATTTACGGCCGATGGTGATGGGTGCAAGAGTTAACACTCCTCTCTTCACTTCATGGCTTTGGACCAGTGCTCCCTCCGCGATGACAGCCCCGTCTCCGACCGAGACCAAGTATGGGTCTGTGATGCTGACCGTGTCGATCACAACTGATGACCCGATCTCAGCTCCCAGCAAGACGAACCAGTGTTTGAGAAAGATAGAGTTTCTCAAATGGACTGCCAGGACGTTTGAAGAAACCTCGTGCAGCTTGCTGAGCGCCCGCCACTTGACGAAGGCGAGCGACCAGATGGACATCTCTGAGCTCAGCGCGTAGTTCGGCTGCAAGTATGGATTTCCGAACAATGCTATTGTAGCACAAGTGGCAGCCATGCAGAACATCCAAGCGAGAGGAGCGCCAACCAGGTAAAGCACGTAATCCGACCAGGCTCCGCTGCCCGTTAAGCTCGTCAAGCTGTGGATAGCGACGTATGCAGGACAGGCGAGGATTGCTGCGATGTAGAACAGAGACACCAAATGACAGAACCAGATGAAAACCTTGCGAGATGCTGAAACATCACTTGTTGCCAGATTGTCCGCAAACGTTGTCTTCTTCTCTGGTAAACTGGGGTTTGCGAACTGAGGCTCTGGCTTGGCTAGAAGGCTCTCAGCGAAGATCGCGAGATCGTCGATGGATGTCGCTGTGAATATATCAATGGCTCCCACGGGTACTCCCAGGAAAGCGGAGAGCTTCTGAGCTGCCCGCACCACTCCGATCGAGTCTATACCATACGACGTCAAACTCTCAGTGACAGAGATTTTGGAAATGGAGATTCCTGTCTGCTCCGAAAGCAGCTTCTTCAGAAAGTCTGTGATTTCCTTCTTACCAATCCTCTGAGTTGGAGACAGTGCATCTGCCACCTGAGATTGGAGTTTGCTCCTGTCACTTGGAGCTAGAGTTGACGACCTTTGCTTCGATGCACCATGGCCTTCTGCCAAGCTCAAGGTTCCATCGGCGAAGCGTCTGAGGCACTCGTAGCGCTTGATCTTTCCGGAAGTCGTCTTGGTGATGGTTCTGGGTTTGATCAAGACCACAGCTGCCACAGTGATCCCATGCTCTTCGGCGATGCAGTCCTGTATCTGCTCGGTCACTTCCTGGGATGCCCGTTTACCATCTCGAAGCTCAGCGACGACGACAAGGCCCACTTCATCAGAAGTCTTACTCACCGACAGCCCTTTTGCTGCCAGTATCTCCTCGGGCACCCCGATAGCCGCGCAGCAGCCTGGCCGCACTGCCTCGCACGCGCCTTCGACAGTCTTCTCTACATCGGACGAGTACACGTTGCGTCCGCTGACTATGATCATGTCCTTTATCCTGCCTGTAATGAACAACTTCCCATCAATGATCCTCCCCAGATCTCCAGTTCTTGTGTATAGCTTCCCCGGGCGGCCCTGCAGCTCATTTTTGAAAGTCTTGCGGCTCAGCTCCTCCTGGCCCCAGTAGCCGATCCCCGCGCTTGGGCTGCTGATCCAGACTTCGCCTTCGCTTTCGCTGTTCGGCCGCTCCCTGCCTGTCTCCGGGTCAGCTATCCTGATATCAACATCAGGGTCTTCTGCGTCGACGTAGCCGCAGCAGACACGCTCCTGCCAGTCGACATACACGGGCTTCCCATCTCCAAACGCGCAGCTAACAAACACGCAGTTCTCAGCCAAGCCATACCCAGGAGCCAGAATCTTCTCATCCATCCCCAACGGCTTGGTCAGCTCAAGAAACCGCCTCAGAGTCCCGGGCCGCACCGGCTCAGCCGCGACCATTAAAAAAGCCAATGACCCGAGGTCAAGCCTGCTCCGTCTCTCAGCATCAGCCTCCAGTCTTTTGACGAGGAGCTCGAATGCGAAGTTCGGGCCAGCGCTATGCGTAGCCTTGTGCCTGCTGATGGTCTCGAGCCACAAAAGAGGGTTCTTGATGAAGGTCAGCGGAGAGAAAACAACTGCTGTTCCGCCACTCACCAGGGTGGTGAAAAACCCCCCGATGAGCCCCATGTCGTGGTACTGCGGAAGCCAGCTGACAAGAACCGTCTTCGACGTGCTCTTGTATCTTCTCCGCATCAGCTGCACGTTATGTATGAGCCCTCCGTGTGTTATCATCACCCCTTTCGCGTCACCAGTCGATCCAGATGTGTACTGTAGAAAACAAAGCTCACCTGGAGCAGGAGAAGACTTAACTCTATCACTACTGCATGGAGCAGCAACTTTACCAGGCTTCCTGACCCAAGAGTCCGTGTTGAACCATGGAAGATCGGGCCATTTCGGGGTATTCTTCGGGCTCTTCCTCAGCGACAAGACTGCATTTATCACCGAGCTCGCCTGGACGGATGTTCTGTAGTCGAAAGTCGACAGAATGGCCACCGCATTGCACGACGTCGCAATGTTCTGGATGTGGAGTAGCGACTGGCCGCCGCCTCCTCTTTTAGACGGGTCAGGAGGCAGAGCAGGGACCGGCACAACCCCCGCTCTTACGCACCCGAAGAACGCGTCAATGAAATCCAGGCCAGGGACGTAGACAAGAAGCACCCTGTCTCCCGGCTTCACAAGTTGCTTCTTATCTGTCCGCAGCTTACACGCGATGCAAGAAGCATTGGCGTTAAGCTCAGCGTAAGTTCTCCGGGCAACAGTTTCTCCTTTATCGTCTATCCATCTGTAGAGGCACCTGTCTTTCGTTGCTCCATGACCCGCCCAATGCTCCAGATACGCGTCCAGAGATGGCAGGCTCGGGTAATCAACTCCGGCTAACTCGTCCAGCTGCTGCCTTGATAGCCAGTCTTCCGAATCCGACAGCAGTGGGTGTAATCTCTGCAGAAACATAAGCTTCTATAACGCAGCTTTCAGGAACCTTCGAGGTTTCGCAGAGAACAGATTGTTTTACTAAGTACTACCTTTACGTAAGGGAATGGCGGCGGCAGGCTTTCGGTGGCGAAATGCTTGTTCATCAGGGCGATCGAGTAGTATGAGTTTCGCTCAGTGAGCTCGAACGCCATGAGCCCGCCTACGTAGTAAGTGTTGCGCTGACCTTGTAGCTCATCTTCCAGTCTATCGTAAAACCCATCTTTCATATCTGCTCATTTCGATCACGTCAGCATTCAGCACCGCACCAGTTTGAAAGACAGGACACGACACAGTTCAGTTCTGAAATTACCTTGGCAGTTTACATGCGGGAAGTATTTGAATCTGCGTTGGAGCACCACCTCCGCGACGTCCCCTCCCATGTTTTCAACGTCCTTGACCGCCATGTCCAACACTTGAGGACCTTTGATGTCCGCGGAGTTTCCGTAGGACCAGAAGAGGAAGATGTCGGTATCGGTGTGGAACCGCTGCATCGCCACCGGGTGCCCGATGGCCGACGGGCTTTTCATGTATTCTTGGAAGTGGTAGAAGCCGGCAGGCATGTGGTCCAGCCCCTTTATCTTCAGCACTGTGGTGTAGTAATCCACCGTCTCCACCTTCGCAAACAGCTCCTCCTCCAGCTCACTCATGTCCATCAGCTCCCCGTCCGCTTCTTCATGATCTGACGCTGGTGAGTGATATGTCCTGCAGTTTCTGAATGGAAAAGAGCCGGAGATGATGAGCTTATCAAACTCCAGGCTCTGGACTTCTCCTCCTCCTGTGCTGCTGTTGTCTCTGACATCGACTTTGATGGTGTCTGCGCCGCGCCTGATGGAGCTTACTCGAGCGTTGCAGCGCAAGTCGATGGGTAGCGACCTGCTCAGCTTCTGCCAGAAGCTCGTGTACCCGCCTTTGAAGCGTCGAACCTTCCCGGCCATGGACGTCCGCGTGAACTCGTGAAGATACGCGTAGGGCATGTCTTGCACGAAGCCATACCCTGACGCGGTGTATCCGACTGCCACGGAGTTGGGTACGCTGTTGATCCCGTAGCTCGCTAGGAACTCGGGAGCTGCGTCCGGTGCCAGGCCGCTCATCGCGTGGACCCCGATTCGTCCAGAAGCCTCAGCTTCGTCCTGCAAGAAGAGTGTGTGTCAAATTGTCACTCTCTCCCGCATAATGAAAAGTAATAGTGATGGAATGTGGTTGATCACCTGGAGTTTTAAGGTGAGGGAGACTGCGGAGAGGTAGTCATCCGCCAGCTCCATGGCTCGGAAATGCCCGCTGGAGGGGTCGACGACAGCGAGGTTGTGGTCGTCGAGCTCTTCCAGCTCGCACCCGACTTCTCTACCCAAGTGAAGGATAACTGGCGCGCTGTTGGCCGTCACAACTTGACCCCCAAGATCATATGTTCTTCCTGCGAACATCGATCAGTAGTATTTGTCACGTGTTATGTTGAAAAATCAAAACCACAAATTATGTGTTCTAATTTGTGTGTCACCTTGGATATCAACGGACTCGCACATGCCGCCGACGGTGTGATGCTTCTCCAGGACGGTGACATTGGTGTAGCCGAGCTTGGCCAGCGCGTAAGCGGAAGCCAGCCCGCTCGGCCCTCCGCCCACCACGCCGATCCTGGTGCTCACTGCCCATCTCGGATGACGCTGCTTTGACAGCATGTCCTCTACGCGTTTTCTGCTCTCTCCCATTTTTGATGTTGAAGAGGCTCTTCTTCTTTGTTTTTGCTCTGTTTTGTGGCAGCCTGTGTGTGCTCTTTATATACTGCCCTGGTTCGAATCGCCGGCCACTTCGGCTTTGTTTGGTCCAAGCAAAATTTAATGGAATTGAAAATGAGGTATAAAGTTAAAAGACATTTTTTGTTTGGTTGGGATAGAAGATTTTAACAGGAAAAAAAAAACTTGAATAAGAAATTGTACATTTTCTTGATATATAATTTATAAAGAAGGATTTTACTTTCATTCCATTTTCCTTTTTTCATGGTATTTTCGCCGAACCAAACAGTCCCTTAAATTTATATACTGCTCATTTTCACTTAACATCAGCCTTAGGTAGTTAAGTAGTTTAATTTTAATTAATATATTAATTTTAAGATTTAATGATAAAAATATATACTTTGAAAAATAATGTTACTGGAAGAATGGATTCTTAGATACGGCGTTTAATTTTCGTATTTAAATGGGAGGTGACTGGGTCGTCTCTAGAACAGTCTAAAATGACCAAAATAAATAAATGATCAGAAAAAAACAAGTGAGACCCCGTAACGGGTCAAAATTCTGGCGAACTACGGACCCAACCAATGTTCTAAAAAGGAGTTAAGCGGTGGTAGACGGATAGCACAATTTCTAGTCATTAAATGGTTAGGTGGAGATTAATCAAAATAATTAATTAGATAGTTAATCATAATTATATATATTAATAATAAATTTAATAATTAATTATAAATATATATGTTTAAAAATTATTATTTTTATAAAAAAATTAAATTTTAAATAAATGATTGATTAAACAAAACATTCCAAAACCATCTAACTATTAATCGGTCTGAGTTGAAAATTTTCAGAACACGGGACCCAACATCAGAATTCTGCTTTAAAATCACACGCATTCACCCTATTTATATTATGTTTGAGATTCTTACGTTAGATATAGATGATGGGATATGACGGTCAACCTCCACAATTATTAAAATATATATTAAATAAAGATTTATTATCTATATATATTTTACAATACTCACACATCTAATAAACTTATATTTAAAATTTTAGGAATGAGAGAGCATTATTTGACTACTCAGCCATCACATTGGTGCATTAAATTTATTATATGGTACTTACTAATAAACAAAAGTTAATTTTAATGGATGGCTTTTTGGAATATGAAATTTGTACAGTACTTAGGATTATATGAAAATTTGATTTCTGTTGTACATATTTGTATCACAATACACGAAAAATTAATAATATTATATGAAATTTTATAATGAATTGGCCCCAATAATGGAGTCGGAATAATAAAAATTAGATGGTTGAGTAAAAATATTATAAATATATTTAAACTAATGAATATGATTCAAAGAAGGGGTTACATGATCTGTGTATACAATATATACATGTAGCTATACCACTGGTTGTCCACATGACGTAGCCGGTAGCCATGAACCGGGGGCGGTTCGCTGGATGGATAATTCTCTCCGTTGTCAATCCAAATTCAGAGCAAAATGTCTCTAATATAATAATAAAGTAATATATTTTTAATATTTATATCTCTAATTAAATTTAAAAATATTATATTTTTTATTTTGTATCCCATTCAGCTTAAAAAAATTTGTATCTCTAATTAAATTTAAAAATAATAAATTTTTATTTTTTGTACCGCTGTCATTTAAAAAAAATTTGTACCCACAAAGTCACAATTCTAATTCCGCCAGTAACAACAAATTGCAGCGCAATACGGAAAAATTATATTGCATTTATCACCAATTTATAGAATCTGCTATATTATAATTTGATTTTTCATTTGTCAATTGATCTATATTAATTAGAGAAATTTTTGGATAGACACAGTCTATCATGTGACTGTGGACTCACCAATACGGTGCCACCACGTGGTACTTTGACTAGCCACTTAGAGTGCTGAAAAGTCTAAAAAATTGCACAATCAATGAGAAATCACCACATAACACTTTGATAAGTCAAAATGACATGTCCACTCAAGAATATCTGTATGAACCAATATCATCTATCATCAATCCATGGTGGTGGCCAATAATCACCGAATTCTATTCAAAATGTTCTTAACAATATAAAATAAAATATTTGAATCTTTATATATATATTTTAAACAAATTTTGATTTAACAATTAGTCAGATATATGCTCTCATCGAATATCAAAGACGGAATCTTTAATTCGTATCAGTATTCAATTTCGAATTCCAAATCCAATCCATATATTAATTTACATAACTTAAATTAATCCAATTTTTATTTAATCTCAACCATATTAATTCAATTTAACACACAATCCATCAAAGTGCAATAGTTAAACAAATATCATAGAAACACCCGCCAAACCTTGCACATTTTTTTTGCAGTCTCATTTCAACCCACATCGAAAGGGAGAAACACGACAACCACAACAATGACCAACAAATTCTAATCTTCACCTATCAATAGAAGCTTCAGAATTATTTGCTTAAAAAAACCCTGGACGCAGAAAACATTCAGGTAATATCCTGTCAGGGATTCTCAGAATATACTTGCATATAACTTGGCTTTAATCTGAGCCGGTGAATATTATGGGAATATGCATGTGTTATGTCCGGCAAAGAACGGGTTAAACCCCGATAAATGTCACTGTTTAACAAAATTATGTTGTTTTAGTGGTTCGCTATTAAGGTTAATTTATAGTTGGAGGATTTTTAGACTAGTACGGAACTTGTCACTTAATGTTTCGACTCTCATGCTATTTCTAGATTCTAACAGAGAAAGATTCAATTCAGATTTTCCTTTATTTTTATGAGAATGATTTATATTTTTTGAGCTATTTTGATCAATGATTAATGCATTTAATGTTCTGAGATAAAAATTCGCAAAGTGGGGGGGTTTTCCAGTTAGATTTTCCCTTCTCAAACATTTTTGTCATATGAAATCGAGTTAAATAGAAAGACATTTAATGATGTTAGTACAGTTTTCATACCAATCCATTGCTTATTTTCAGTTCTCATCAAACTCTCAAAATTCGTTATTCGGATATATTTTTATGAATAAATTTATGAAATGGGCTCCTAAAATATGTCTGAATCTCTCATTACTTAGTCAATAGAGTTAAAAAGTTTCATATTAGTGAGAAAGTTAGTTCTAATTTACATTTTTATCCAAATAATAAAATTTCTGAATATACACTAATGAAAAATGAACTCATTTTGTTTTTCTTTCAATTTGCCTTGTCACGGATTTTTATTTTCGAAACCAAATTAGTAGCACCTTCTACGTGTCATCTAATGATCAACTTTCGACCCAATCCATTTCTCATTTCCTCCATAGGGCAGCTTTTCAACATCTAATTTTTATTGTTTGACCCGAATCACCAAATTTGTGGGTATAGTCTTCAAAAAAATGGGCTCATTTAAGACAAGCAGGGTAGCTCAGTTGGTGAGTGTCTTCACTTGAGTGGGGTTCAAGCTCTCGAGTTCGAGTCTCCAAAGGGGGAAGTGGAAAACCACTATTGATCTCTTTTTTTATATATATAAAATAGGCTCATTTTGGTTTTCTCTAATTTTCCCTTCCATAGACTTTCATTTTTGAAACCAAGCTAGAATCACGTTCTACATGTCGTCTAGTGATGCCATTACAGTTTTTCTTACCAATCCACTTCTCATTTCATGCATAGGTCAGCATTTCAAAATTTGCTCTTCGCACATGATTTTTTATTAATAAATCTCTGAAATGGCTCCCCAAAACTTGTGCCCGCAAAACATGATCAATAGCTTTAAAAAGTTATGTAATATATTTTGGAAAAATTAGTTCTAATTTTTATTTTATTTTACCCGAATCATCCAATTTGTGTGTATACCCCTAAGGAAAAAAAGTCCATTTTGATTTTCTCTATTTTTCCATCCCAAGAACTTTTGTTTTTCAAAGAGGCTAGAATCACATTCTGCGCATCGTCTACTGATGTCACTATGATTTTTGTCCCATTCCATTTCTCTTTTCTTTCCAAAATCAATCTTTCAAAGTTTGCTCTTTTTCGGGCACAGTTTTTTATGTGAATAATTCTTAGAAGCATGCCCTAAAACGTGTCTGAATACTGTGAAAATAATTTGTAGCCTTAAAAAAATTTCATATTGCATTGTTGAAAAGTTAGTTCTAATTTTCATTATTTGATCCGAATCATACTATTTGTGGGTATACCATTATGAAAAATAGGTACAGTTTGGTTTTCTCTCATTTCTCTTCCTAAAGACTTTCGTTTTTGAAACCGACTTAAGATCACCTTTTACATGTTGTCTAGTGATGTCAATACAGTTTTCGTGCCAATCAACTTCTCATTTCATGCATAGGTCAGCTTTTCAAAATTCGCTCCTTGCACATAATTTTTTATTAATAAATTTCTGAAACGATCCCCAAAAATATGTGTGAATAGGAAAACATGATTAATAACCTCAAAAAGTTCCATATTATTTTGGAAAAGTTAATTCTAATTTTTATTTTTTGACCTGAATCACCCAATTTATGGATATACCCTTAAAAAAATTGCCACATTTTTGTTGTCTCCGTTTTTCCCTTCTACGGACTTTTGATTTTGAAATCGAGCTAAGATCATCTTATACCCATAATCTTGTTATGCCACTAAAGTTTTATTCGCAATCTATTTTTCCTTTCCTTTCTAGATCAGCATTTTAAAATCAACTCATCGATCAGAGTTTTTTATGAAGAAATCTTTGAAACGAGCCCACATAACATGTCTTATTCCTGCGAAACTTGGTTAATGGACTTAAAAAGTGTCATACTATATATTGTGAGAAAGTTAATTCTTATTTTTATTTTCTGATTCGAATATCTGAATTTGTGGATATATCCCTACGAAAACTAGGTCCAATTTTCTCTCACTTTCCCTTCCCACATGCTTTTAGTTTTGAAATCGGGCTTGGATCACCTTCTATGTTTCGTCTAGTGACGCACTATTTGTATCACTCCATTTTTCCTTTTCTTTCTAGATTAGCTTTCAAATTTTGCTCTCAGGACAGTTTTTTATAGATAAATCTCTAAAATGAGAGCTCAAAATGTGTCTGAATTCCGCGAAACTTGATCAATAGCTTTAATATGTTTCATATAAAATTGTGGGATAGTTAGTTCTATTTTTCATTTATGCTCCGAATCTCCAAAATTATAGGTATAACTAACGAAAAATGTGTCCATTTTGGTTCTCTCATTTTCCCTTCCCACCGAATTTTGATTTTGAAACCGAGCAATGATCACCTTATAGGTGTGGTCTAGTGATACCACTACTTTTTTCCTCCCAATCCACTTCGTCTTTATCTTACATATCAACAATTCAAAATTTATTCTTCGGCACGATTTTTTATGGATAAATCTCTTGAACAGGTGTCCATAACGTGTTCAAATGCCATAAAACTTGGTCAATGAACTTAAAAGTTTCATATTACATTGTGGAGAAATTGGTTCAAGGTTTCATTTCTAACTCGAATCACTAAATTGGTGGGCATACCCCCTATGATTGAGACCATAATATTTCGATTTTCTCTCATTTTCTTTTCCCATGAACTTTTATTTTTGAAACCGACTTAGGATCACTTTTTACGTGTCTTCTCGTGATGCCACTACAGGTTTTATCTCAATCCATTTCTCCGTTCCTATCCGGATCATCATTTATTTATGGATAAATATATGAAAAAGCCCCAAAATGTGTTTGAATTCTGTAAAACCTTGCCAATAGACTTGAGATGTATCATATTATATTGTGGAAAAGTTATTTTAAGTTTTCATTTTTTATCTGAATCGCCAAATTTGTGTGTATACTCATCGAAAAATCAGCATATTTTGATTTTCTCTCATTTTTCCCTTCCCATGGACTTTTGTTTCAGAAACCGAGCTAGAATTACTTTGTACATGATATTAAGTAATACCACTACAACTATACCATCCAAATCCATTTCTCATTTCCTGATCAAATCAGCCTTTCAAAGTTTACACTTCAGGCACAGATTTATATGGATAAGTCTTTTAAACGGCCCCAAAATGTGTATGAATTATGCGAAATTTGATCAATAGCTTTAAAAAAATTAATATTACATTGTCAGAATGTTAGTTCTAATTTTCATGTTTGGACCTGAATCACCAAATTTGGCGGTATACCATATACACTACAAAAATGAGACCATTTTGGTTTTTTTTTTCATTTTACCTTCTCAAATACGTTTTTATATTAAAAATCGAGCTAAAATCACCTTCTATGTGTCATATAGTTATGCCGCTACAGTTTTCGTCTCAATCCATCTCTTCTTTCTTTTCCAGATCAGTCTTTTAAAGTTTGCTCTTTAAACACGATGTTTTTATAAATAAATCACTGAAACTGGCCTCCAAATGTGTTTGAACTCCATTTTTTTCAATAATTTTTTATTTTAGCAAATGATTGTAAAGTTTATTTGCTTAATTTGGAATACAACGCTTATAACTTTATTAAATATTTAAGGATAACATTACACGGCGCTTTTAAATTTTAAGCAACGTAGAAAGCCGACTCCATTTAATTAAAAAACTCTAAACCAATAAACGACGTGTATAAGTTTAAAGCATCGTCTATTTTCTTTAACAAATAATACACCATGCTTTCTGAAAAGCACAATAGAAAGTGCACTACTCAATAGATGTCCCTTCTAACTAAAAGTGTAATCTGATTGTCTTTCTACGAACAGCTTGACTAAGACTCATCCCACATTGGAACAAAGCACTTTGAAGCCTGACATGAAGCTCTCTGCAAAGCTTCAATTGGGATGCCCTAACAAGTATTGGTTCAACTAGTAAGGAGTGTGACATCCACCTAGAAGTCTCGAGTAGGATTGTTCATCGGTTTGGTTTTTGAATTGAGCTGAATTAAATCATAATTGCATTATTTACTACTATTAAGTTATGGATCAAATTGATTTATTTCGATTGGGTTTGCTCCAAAACTAAAAACCAGTTAAAGTATTTTTTTTGTCATATAGCTCTTACTTAATAACAACTTGAAATGATAATAAATCTATGAAAAAAATAAAATAAACTAAATATTTTTATTTTCTTTATATAATTATCTATGAAATAGTGTAATAACCAATTTTGATCTTCAAATATTAACTAAAAAAAATAACTTCATGTAAATTTTATTATTATTTTAATAATTCAGTTCTCGGATCGATCAAAAAATAAATTACCAAAATCAATAATCAAACCGTAATAGATTAAATATTTCAGTTTGGTTTGATAACCGAATCATTAGTCATCAACAAGATATTCTGAATCAAATTGAATCAGTTCAAATAGATTTTAAGTTTGGACCAAACTATGAAAACCCTAATCTTAAATTCGATTCTTATTAAAAACACACAGGATGAATTCAATCATGTAATAAATCACATATAATTTTTAAAAAAATTATGTTATGTAATGATGAATGTTTGTCTCTTATAATCATCTCAATCTGATGGAGGCAAGAATAATAGACATACCCAACTGATTATTATGGTGCAAAAATTATATATTTGTCATTTTGGGAAAGAACATGAAGTTATTTGCTATACCCTTCTGTCTTCCTCCCTACCTGTCCTTCCTCATCTATTTTAGTTGGCATCGTGATCAAGTTCGATCCAATCTTTCAAAGCTATGGGAGTTAAAAGAGAACATAGAAGGGTTCGAAAGGTTTGGGCGTACAAGATGTTGAATTTTATGTCGGTTCATACCGGATTGGATTTCTATTGTTATTTACAGGTATAGACTTGTAAGTCACGGTTCAACAATATATTATAAATTAATTCTTTTCTCTTCACTATGTGATGTGGAAACATTTATCCACTTGAGTTAACAATCTCCCCCACACTTGGGGTTCAACCCGTCCTCTGATCTATCGCTAGTCTGCGTCCCGCAGCTTCTTTCATATTTGAGGTGCATGTACTCGTGTCATTGGCGTTAATACATATCACACATCTCACTTGATGGTTCCGGATTAAACCATCGATTCTGATACCATGTTGAATTTTTGGATTGGCTCAGATTGATCTCACACTGCGACTCAAAATCCTAAACTTGTAAGTCGTGGTTCAATAATCCAATGTAAATTGTCTCTCTTCTCTCAATTATCTGATGTGAAACATTTCACCATTTGAACTTGACCCAACACAAAATAGTTTTGGACTTCTGGTCAGTGGCAGTGACGTACAAGTGTCAGAAAAATTAGATGATTTTAACTTGATTTTTATGTGCATTAGATATTGAGATTTGAGTTTAACGCACATGAGTGTTAGATACGTGTTTTAGATTAGAATTGAATTATAAAAATTAAAATTTGAGTTGAATTTGGTGTAAAATTAAAATTGAGACCAAAAATAAGTATATACAAATTAATTTTTTTTAGAATGATAAAATGTATTTTAAACTGAGTTGGAGAATATTTTACCCATATATGGTTGGCCAGATATGAATTTTTTTCTTTTCAAAATTATCCTTTTTCAGTGTTTCTCATATATATCTCATACATCTTAATTTGTTTTTAATTATATCATATTTTCTAAAACCGCTTTTATTAACAACTATATTCCATACACAAAACACTACTATTACTATTAATATATAAAATTGCCTTTTTCTATACAAAAATTGCAGTTATCAACATCGGCAACTGATTGTTCTAAAAACGTTGTTAATAAAAACGGTTTTACTATGCATTACCTTAAAATTAACAATTTTTTTTTGTAAAAATAAAGTAGAGTGAGAAATAAATTAGAAGATATAATTAATATGATAAAAAAATGAGGAAAAAAATTAAAATGAATAAAATCCCTTAAATGAGATAGAAACCAACAATTAGCATGATTGAGGAGTCAGTCTTAAGCTTAACTACTAAGGAAGAGGTGTGTAATTTGTTGGTAATCATAGACTCAACCAACTTTCGGTCTAGTGTCAACTGTCAAACATCATGGGGCCGTACGTTTTTATTTGTAATTTAATTAATATTTATTTATATTATTATTTAACAATTTCAATACGTATTTAACATTATCACTTATTAAAAGTAAGAAATTAATTATTTTAATTTTATAAATTTGAAAGGAATAAATTTAAATGAATTTTTAGTTAAGTTAAAGAGTACTATGATATTTTCCTTAATTATATTTTCTATCCTAACCAAAAAAATGAAACTAATCCTTTAGCTGATCATATAAATTTGAATTGAAGAAAAGAAATTTAAAAATAAAAGAGGGCCAAAAGTTTTTACAAAAATTAAAAGAGAATTTGTATTTTATATTATAATTATGAATCTGTTGAGGAAGAGCACTTGACAAATATCCCACATCGGCTAGTGAGGAGAAGATGAGGTGACTTATATTGGATTGTTGAACCATGACTCACAAGCCTAGGCTTTTGAGTCAGAGTGGGGATACAATTCAATATAGGCCCAGCCCGGAATTCTCTACAAATTGGTATCAGGTCTCATGGTTCGATATGAGACCAGTATGTGAAACGTGGGATGTGTGGAAGTCAAGGACTGACACCCCGAGTATCAAGGATGTCGCGGAGCGACGAGTGTAGCTCGCAATTGCTCAAGTGAGCTGGTGAAGCCAAAGACCTGGGTCAGCGAAGTATTGATCGAGGGTGTGCGATCGAGGGGAGCATGTGACGCGAGTGAGCTGGTGGAGCCAAAGACCTGGGCCAGCGAAG
>NQLW01000064.1:887083-910820 GCA_002312845.1 Kalanchoe fedtschenkoi | reverse complement strand
TTTATTGATGAAGTTGAATGAGAACAACTATAATAAATAGAGTTTTTGTACCACGTACTATTTGCAAGGATAAGAAATATGAGAAATTGTTGGATATAGCGAAATGTCAGAGCCACCTGTAGAAAATATTGATGCACATAAGAAATGGCAAATAAAAGCTTATAAAGGAATGTCGCTGCACAATGTTAAAAAGATCGGAACACCCAAAGAAGTTTAGGATATGTTAAAGGCTATTTATGAAAAGGCAGACACTATGAAGGTACACGGCTGGGGAATGAGCTGATGTCTTTTAAACAAGATAGCATGATCATTGACGAATATTTCTCTAAGGTAAAAGTCTTATGCAGAGAAATATTAAAGTTGGACACTGAAAATGTCATCACATATACACGAATCAGAATAATTATTATTCATGGTATTCATCAAGAATTTAAGAGTCTTGTTATGGAACATGTGGGTGGCCGAAAAAGTGGACTCATGAAGAGTTAGAGAAATATATAGCAAATCAGGAGGCACCGGATAGGCAATCGTCTATGGCTAGTCCTAAAGAAGAGGGGACTACTTTTCTTAGCCATAACGAAAAGCAACAAAAGAGTTCATAAAAAAAGGAAGTTAGAATGATTTAGAGAGCAACAAATTTTTTTGTCAAAAGATAAAAGTTGGAGGAATTCACAAGAAGTGGAAGTACGTGCACAACAAAGTAAAAGTGGTCATCATAAATAAAAAATTTGAAAAGCATTATTCATTGCTACAATTATGGAATAATGGTCACTTTGCTCTCGTTGCTACAATTATGAAATAATGGTCACTATGCTTGTGATTAGTGATACAATCATCAAGAAAGTAACATGGGGACTTCCTGGAAGACAAGAAAAGAGGAAACATGGGATATTCATGGATAGTGCTCATTTGAAAATGTAACATGTACTGTTAATAAAGCAAATGGGATCAACTAGAATACTGACTGAATTGTTGATTCCGGTCTAATCACATGACAGGAGATTTGGAGAAGCTCTAAAAATACACAAAGTTATCTGGATGAAAATCATGTGATTACCGCAAATAATAGTTGATTGCCTATTATTCACACATGAAAAACGGTAATTGTGATCGCTTTAATTCAGAAAAGGTGATAGTGAGAACAAAGTATTTCATGATCAAGAAATGAAGAACAATCTTCTTTTTATTTCATGTCTAACATTATCAGGAAACTATGTTATGTATGTCATGCTGATGTGAAAGTATAAAAAACACTAAAGTCAGTAGATTCACCTATCATGGAAGGGTAGTAACTAAGTCTGTATATGTGATATTGGCACAAGAGAATTTTGCTGACAAAATAAGAGAGAATGAGACTACTGATTTGTAGCATGCAAGACTTGGTCATGTCAGTTATAACATGCTCAGAAAAATGATAAATTTTCCTCAGTGAATGGACTTCCTAAACAGAAATCTCAAGATGGAACTGTATGTCTTGGTTGTCAATATGAAAAAAGCGCATCAATTATTGTATAAGAAGTCACAGTTCAAAACCAAGACGTCGCTTGAGTTAGTTCATTCTTACTTATTTGATCTAGTCAAACAAATGTCGGTAAGTGGTTATGAATACATATTAACCTTCATTCATGAGTACTAGAGATATGTTTGGGCTCCTTTTATAAAAGAGAGAGTAGATTGAAAAGGATGTGAGATATCATTTGTGTTGCTTACACATTGATAATGGAGGAGAGTTTACTTTTTAAGAATTAAAAAATTACTTACAACAAAATGGGATATATGTCACCAGTTAACCTGTCCAAACACATGATAACAGAATGAAGTTGTCAAAAGAAAGAATCGACATCTTACAAAGATCTGTCAAAGTATGTTACACGCTGAAAATGCTCCACCATGTTTTTGGGCAAAGTGTATGAAGACTACAACTCATGAGATCAACCGATTGCCACATGCAAGATTGTGTTTTTGATTCATTTTGTTTTTGATCATGTTCGAGGAAAATTGAACAAAAAGGTCATACATTGTATCTTTGTCGATTATGATACACAATGAAAAATGATGGATTTGTTATGATCCTACAGTCGGTCATTGCTATGTTTCAAGGAATGTCTTATTTGATGAAGCTTCTTCTCGATGGTCACCACAATCAGTGATGTGACCTAACTCTAAGGAGATAGAGGATCAGGTTCAACAGAAGTTCGGGGAAACTGAAACTCGAAATTCAGATAAAGACATTACATAGTCAAACAATAAGAAGATGATAAGTGTTGAATCGTCTAGGCTTATAAGAAATGTGCGGGAAACTGAAGTACATCATGATATGACAGAAGATGACACTTTTGGTCAATTTGGTAAGAACAATCAAACTACTATGCTCAAACTCCGCATGTCAGGGAGAATATTAAAGCCTCATCCAAAGTAATATAATGTTCCCACAGTTGATGTCAACAAGGTGATGTAACCTTTAACTTACAAACAAGTAGCTAAGAAAATCAAATGAAGAAAAGTTATAAAAGAAGAGACGGACGTATTAAATCAAGATGAGATATGATATTAGTGTCTACGTCTATAGATGCATGATCCATCTCATGTAAATGGATGTACAAATTAAAGAAAAGATCAGACAGGTCGATAGATAGACTCACGGCGAGATGATTTTCTCAATGATATGGATTAGACTATGATGAGACGTTTAACTCAGGAGTAAAAATCTCAACAATTCAAGTTTTTATGGTGCTTGAGGCAAGTAAGTCATGAAAGTCATGGCAAATTGATGTGAAAAATATTTTTTTTTCATAGAGAGCTAGATCTACATATCTATACGGAACAACGTAGAGGGTTTTTGAGTCGGCTTCACCCATGATATGTCTGCAAGCTAAAGAAGGCCTTATATGGTTTGAAACAAGCATTGAGCGCTTGGTATGGAAAAAATGCAGAATTCTTATTGAGTAATGGCTACTTGATGACTCCAACTGTATATAGCTTGTTGTGAAAATTGGGGTGAAAAACTTTCAATTGTGTTAGTATATGTGGATATTCTTATCGTCATAGAAGATGATGATAAAAAATAGAGTAGATAAATGATTTTAATACTAGTTGTTGACTAAAATTAATAAATATATATTTAATGTATTTTTAATTTTTTTTGTAAAATGTAAAATGTATTAATACTGATGTAGAAAAATTTGTTTATGAATTATGAATAATTAATTTATACTTA
Source organism: Kalanchoe fedtschenkoi (assembly GCA_002312845.1). Lineage (NCBI taxonomy): Eukaryota > Viridiplantae > Streptophyta > Magnoliopsida > Saxifragales > Crassulaceae > Kalanchoe > Kalanchoe fedtschenkoi. The sequence continues at coordinate 907,603 of NQLW01000064.1, read as the reverse complement.
TTAAGATTTGTGGTATTATTAAATGTGCATTAAAATTATTACTCACTTTGTCCAATTTTACTTATCATTTAGTTTAACTAACATCTAATATTTACTTTTACTTGCCACTTAATAGTTTCAATACACATTTAATACTGTAATTTTCTTTAAAAATAAAATATTAATTATTTCATCAACAAAATCTACTAATAATGATACAACACAGTCTACATTTTAGATAAAATTTTAAAAAATACAAATTAAATATGATCAACAACTAGTATTAATATTTCATTAACTCACTCTATTTAATTTTAAATGACTAATATTATAGGATAAAAAATATGTGATAAATAAAAATAGATAAATATCTATTGATTAAGTGATAAGTGAAGGAGGATAAAGGAGAGAAGCTTTTCACTTGTGAATAGTGAATGGGAGGCGTGATTTCGAATTTTTTTAATAAATATATTTTAAAAATAAAGATTAAATTCAAAAATAATATTATTAAATACAATTTAATTGATGAAATATCAATAATTACAAAAGAAGAAATAAATTATTAAATAATTGAATCATTACTTATGAAACCTTATATTTTATGAAAATAATGTTACAATTAAGTATATTATTAAAATTGATATTTTGATGTGGAGTTGACGTGAGTAAAGTTTAGAAATACCAGAAATTAAATATCGTATAATGGTTTAAATATTTGGGGTTTAATCTCGAGCAATCGACCGACCAGAAAATTAAACAAATGTTATAAAAATCAGTGAGTGATGTTAAACGACACCGCACAAGGCTCTGAAAAAGTCATCCATGGCTTTGGTTGATGATGATCCATCTGCGTCCCCGGCCGCAGCTCTAACCATCTCCCGCACCTCCGCCGCCCTCCCCCGCATCTCCTCCCCCTCCCTCCCCCGCATCACCGCCGCAATCTTCGACGCTATATCTTCCTGTCTCACCTCCCAACCACTCCCTCTCGCCACCTCCACACAAACCCCAACCACCTCCACCAAGAACTTCGCGTTGTAAAACTGCTCCCCCGCCATTGGCCACCCCAGCAGCACCACTCCCTCGCTCAGCGCCTCCATCACCGACCCCCACCCGCAGTGGCTCACGAAAGCCGCAACCGATGGGTGGCTCAGTATCTCCACCTGCGGCGCCCAGTCGCGCACCACCAGCCCTCTCTTTCCATCCTCGATTCTTTCAACGAAACCTTCCGGCAGCCATTCTGAGTCTCTGAACTCCGAGTTTATGTCGAAGCCCAGCGGCGGCCTCACCACCCATATGAAGTTTACGCCGCTCGTCTCCAGGGCGGCGGCGAGCTGGGTCATGTGGGGCGCGGAGATGGTGTTGTTGGATCCGAATGAGACGTAGAGGACTGAGTTGGGCGGCTTGGAGTCGAGCCAGCTCTTGCAGAGGTCGGACGCGATGCCCTGTTTTTTACCCACGCGCCGCCTGTTCTCCGCCGCGAGAACCACCGGCCCGATCGCCCACACGTTCTTCTTCGTGACTCTCCGGAAGTACGCCAGCCCCGCTGCGTCCAGCTCCTCGACCGTGTTGAACAAAAGGGCGTCGGATTCGATCCATTTGGGAAGATTGGTTGACTGGAAAGTTGACCAAGGGTCAACCCCATCCGCATTCAGCTGGTTGGCAGGCAGCTGCGAAATGTGGAGCTTCCCAGCTTCTGGAAAATCCGGCAGCGCAAACTCCCGCGACTGGGTTTTCCTGTGCGGCGTGTTGACCCAGACGGAGTAGTAGCAGCCGAAGCCGAACCCTCCGCCGCCGCAGAAGACGGCGTGGTGGACCCCGAGCTCCCTCGCCACGTCGACCGTCCAGCCGAGGAAGATGTCGGCCACGACGCAGACGGGGCCGCCGCGGCGGGCGGTGAGGTCGGAGATCAGGCGGGAGAAGGCGGGCTTGAGCGACGCGGCAGCGCGGATGAGGCGGATGACGAGGGGGTAGGGGAGGACGTCGGTGTTCTGGGCGTGGGGAGGGAGGCCGTGGGCGGCGGCGTCGAAGGGGAGCTCGAGGAGCTCGATGGAGGCGGCGGTGTCGGGGAGGGAGGCTCTGAGGTTGGCGATGTTGAGCGGGGTGTTGACGATGGAGATGGTGAGGTTGTCGGGCGCTCGAGCTTTGATCTTGAGGGCTAGAGCGAGGAAGGGGATGATGTGGCCCTGGGCCATGAACGGGAACATCACTACGTTGCTGCTCGGCTTCTCGTCTCCCATTTCTGGTGCCTCCTCCGGTTTTTTTTCTCAAGTTTCTGGTCAATGAAGATATGGTCAGTAAAAAAGTCTAAGTATAGACATTTCTTGTTTGGTTGAAGAATGAGTGATGTGAGATAGTTATTTACCTACGAGATAGTTAGACAGACTAACGTTGTTTGAAGCGGACATGGGATGACGTGGCCGTGTGTTGCGCCTTGAAGCTCGGGCAAATGATTGATGAAGATTAGTCGTAGACGGACATGGGCGAGACATGAGATGATGTGTTGCTGTCTTTATGAGTCTATTTAACTTTTTGTGACATACAAAGTCCAAGTGTGACTTATCGGATTCACGTTAATTATAATTTATTTATTTATTTATTTTTAGTTGTTGGTCAAACTGTCGGACAATTTTCATTCGAGTATCCATGTTTGATGTGGTATATTAATTATAAGGAAAATAAGAAAAATTATATTTGTTGTTAAGTTAATTTTGAAGAACATAATTTTTGAAGTTTAAACGAAAATTCAAAAAAAAAAATTAATTCAATTGTTGAAATATTTTTTCGTAATTCTCTAACTCTAACTAAATAGAAAATAAGAAAAAAATTGAATTTAAATTTCCGCTAAAACTTTTTTCTTTTTCTTTTTCATTTTTTTTAGATAAAATAAAGTGGAAGAGTCTTATCTCGAATTGATTTCAAAAGGGGAAAGAGATATTTTGGGATTCGACATAATATGGCTGATAAGCATAAAAATAATGAAAGGATTTGAAACTAATAAAATCTTTGCAGATTTTTTTAAATATAATTTGGGATTGTTTTGGAGAATCAAAGTTTTTTTTTTGACCTAATAATCAGATTTTGGGTCATATTTATGAGAGCTAATTAATTGACAAATATAAAATTAAATATTTTATTTTATTTTTAATTCAGAGCATCATGTTTTTAATTATGATTTAAATTTCAGGAAAAAGTTCTGTGTGATAACCCACCCAAGTCTTCTATTAGATTCGCGACAAAATGTTATCTGAATTTGAATCCGTAACAATTGTCAAGATAAAATTACATAGGTCAAACGGTGGTTCCTCAATTTTGAGATTCTGAATTCAAATCTCACTGTAAATTATTGGGTGTGAGTATTTTAATTATTTTTATTTTTAATCATTGTTAAACATAAATAAATAAATAAATAATTTAATTAGATAATAAATTGGACGATTCTTTAGAGCGTTGAGATACAAATTTTGACAACACACTGATGTATTGATAAATTACATCATGTAGTAAAAATTGAAAGTTTAACCACATTTAGTGTTATTGTGTTGAAATGCAGGTATGAAAAAAAAATACATAAAATGCTTGATAAATTTATAGTAAGTATTTATTACTGAGATGAGAATTTTTGAAACTCTATATTTTTATGTTATTTTCCAAACCATTTTTATTGAATTTAAATATACACCAAACAAATTTTTATGTTATTTTCCATTATCACAATCTCAATAATTACGATCATCACTATTAAATTTTAAATTTTATGATTTGTTTTATATATAGGGAATCCTTATGTGATAATCAAATTTACAAATATAATTTAACTAAAACAAACTACTTTTTTTAATTAGATAGGACCGACAGTCATAAAACTACAGAAAGATTTGTCCAACTCTATTTGTTTGGTTGATTATAGTGAATATGAGTTTTCCGATTTAATATTTATTCGATTTAGTAACTCAATTAAATTAATAAATTTGCTTTGGTTAAAATAAAAACAAATGGGAAATTTCTTTAAACGACGTAGTTTTATTATACAGTATACTTGCAGATGACCTTACACCTCAACACCCTCTCCTTCACGTAAAACCCCGGCATGACCATCGCCTTCACTCTGCCCTTCTTCACCGGCTCCACCATCAGCAAATCATCCATGTAGTTCCCATCAAAGCATCTCTCCTCCTCCACCCTCATGATCCCCAGCGGCGGGTCGAACGACCACGCCACCAAATGCAGCAGCCATACGCGCTTGGAGGCGGCAAAGAAGGCCCGCAGCAGCCGCTCGGGCCACGGCCTCGTCCACTCAAGCAGCGACGCGACGCAGCTCATCTTCCGATCGCAGAAGTCACTGAACTCCGGGCTGTAGTGCCTGGTGCCCTTGCTCAGGACCTCCTCCCAGCTCAGGTCTTTGAGGGCCAGGTAGGACGAGAACTGCGCCTCGCGCTGCTGCTGCGGGTGCAGGAGCTTCGGCGAGCCGTTCTTCTGGAAGCTGCAGTTTTCGAAGTCCTGGTACAGCGCCTGGTTCACGATGGCTTCGAGGTGGTACAACAGGAGCTTGGAGTGCTTGGACGACGTCGCCAGCGACAGGTTATACGGTTGTAGAAGCGAGTTCAGGCTGTCGGCTAAAGCCTGATGATCGGCGTCTTCGATTTGGATCAGAAGATTTTCGCACAGCTCCTTCACCGATAATCTGGCTTCTGAAACTGCGTGCAAGAATCCTTCGATCATAACATCTTCAGCAGGCACTGGCTTATAAAGCTCGCCTTTGGGAAGGCTTTGGAGCTGATTTCTAGCTCCAAGGTCTTTCGTCTGGCCGCCCTGCTGCGAGGCCCGCTTCAGCTCCTCGCAGTAGCTCTCAACAAACTCCAAATTCCGCATCAGCGCTCCCAGCGAAGATCTCATTTCAGAAACCTCCGTCAAGGCTGTGCTTCCACTTTCACGCGCACGCGCTTCCGTCAGCTTTTTCTTCAGGCTATCAGCTGACACAATCCCCAGCTCGCAGCCATTCTGGGAAGCTGGAGGAGAGTTCGAATTTGAATTGGAATTGGAATTTGAATTCTCGCCCTTATACTTCGTTTGCTGCTGCTTCTTCTTGAAGCGCGGAAACAGCCATGAGAGTCTCATCATCCCCAAATTCTTAGGTGGCCGCGATTCGTGGGACAAGTTGGAGTCTGTGAACGGCACTCCCACGTCAGCCTCATGATTCTTCTTGTCCAATTCCACTTTGTTGTTACAGGACGAGATCGAGTTCATATCACCCAAGCCGCTCCTCCTGCTGGATCTGGCAATGTGTTCAGCATGAGGCGACCTGCTGGCCACAATGCTTCTGTCTGCGCTGACGATGGACTTGATATCGTCAGCAGGACAGACACGAGATGAGTCTGATAAGCTGCAGAGACCGGAATGCAGGCCGCTTTGCGAGTATGCATCCTCAGTTTTATACTGCCATAGAGCAGTTTGATCTGCATTGTTGCTCTGCAGACTCATGGCTTGGTAGTACGCCGGCAATGGCTCCTCGCTATAAGTCTGTCAAACAACTTTTATGGTCAAAGTATGGGACGATGATGTCCAGAAAACCAGAAGATAGAAAAGTAGTAATGGTCAAAGAGATGACTGACTGAAAATATCAAATCCAGGGATGCGTCCAAACAATTGTCCACCATGTGTGGATGGAGTTTAATTGAAGCAAAGAGCAGAGCACACATCTCTTTCAATTCAGAACTACGATGGACGGAATCTGAAGAGCAGAGCATGAAGGTGGGAACTTACAGGGGCGAAGACGGGGTAGTCGCGAGCAGAGACCGGGCGTGAGTGAGAGACAGGGGAAGCGGATGAGGGGCAGGGGCGGCTGGTGGGGTTGCTTGCTTGCATGAGAGCTGCGTGCAAGGCTCTCAGTTCCGCTGCTTTGGCAAGCGCAGACTGAATCTCGTCTCTGCTGACTCGTTGAAGATTGCTGCTTCTGTCTGAGCCGCCGGTGGTAGAAGAGGCGGCCATGTCCATGACCATGCCTTCCAATTTCAGGATTTCTTGAAAGCTGGAGGTATATACACCACAGCTCAGCAGCTTAAGCTAAGAAATGGAAACAGATCACTTTTCACTCCAAGCACACACTATTAGCAAATTAATTTAATTTAAAAAAGGTGAGTGAAATAAAATAATGCTACTGTGGCGTGTCGCCTAAATGAAACCCAACCCCCCCAGCCCCAGACCAGGAACATTGTCAATCATATTGCCAACAAAAGGATTGACACCAAAACCACTTTATGTAACTACAAAGCGACGCCAGTAGATGAGATGCAAATTAATCAAAACATATTTAGTCAGAGAAACACAACAAGTGGGCCGTGCATCATATCATGCATCTGAGAAAGAAGCAGCTACCCAAGCTAAGGCACGTCTATTATTGGGAGTCAGCTGCTTCACAGCAATTATATACCATTCCAAACTGTTCCCAACTTTGATATTATGTATTTCAAATGTCACGTCTCTCTCAAAATCAACTGGGAACAAACCACAACCTGCTTTCCACTTGCTGCGCTATGTTTAAGCAACATTTAGCAGCCAAGGATACTAGAATGTCAAATCTGTGCCCTAGTCTCAACCCAAGGTATCCTGACTTCTAAATCTATATAAACTCCTGTAAAGCCCCTGTTCAGCTTCAGAATGCTCCAACTTCTATGTCGGCTAAAATGTAACTGATGTTGTGCCCTTTTTTTTTTTTTTTGCAATCGGACGGAATCTACCAGATCTGTGCTTGCACTTACAAAAGGAAAAACGCAGGGAAGACTTGGAATATACACTGCTCTCTTTCCAGTATCTTTGTGTGTTGCTCATTTCAGTATTCTCAAAACCTGTTTTGCACAGAGGGGAAGATAAAAAAACTGACAATCAGGCTGCGATTAGCAAAGTCAAGACAGCACAAAAGGCGTACGCCTGTAGAAACTAGAAGCTTCGGCTTGAAAAAGAATAGCATAAGGAAATGAAAATTGATTCATTTGTACTATTTATAAAGCTAGGTGACTGGAGTCCGCACAAAACCGGTCCTTTCATATGAAATATCAGATCTGGATGCGGCTGCAAGAACTTACTATGAGTCTCTGGCCTCCTATGTATGGTTTTGTCCCACAGGTTCATACTCTCCTTCAAAAGACTGCCGCTTTTGTGAAACAACCAGCAGAGAAGCTTCCTGTGCAGGTCTTGAGGGTGTTATTTTTTGTTATGCAGATATGGTAAACACCATCAAGCTAAATGAATTACCAAAACAGTTAATTCCCTCCAAGCCCGACGTTCATCACAAATTAACAAGGACCAGAGATATTTATGAATCTCCAGAGGTTTCACTATTTTTTGTAAGGAAATAAAGACAATCGTGTTTCTTTGTCCCAGTACTTGCAGAGAAAATTCATCAAAATTTTAAAATAACAAACCTTGGTTCCAACAACAATGTCACTGGTGAGGGGATGCGCCGCACATACTGTAGGTGCAGCAGATAAACTAATAAATCTGTTTTGGTTGACCTTAATGTCCTCAGTGTGCTGGTCATCCCCACATCTGAATAAATTCAAGTGAATGAAACAAAATAACAATTAAGTACAACTTCAAAAACGAAAGGCGACAATTAATTTTTTCTGATTCATTATGGAATATTTGATGATAAATCACGTAAAAGGTGGCGCAGTCCTTACTCATAGTCAACATGACAGGCAGAAGTAGAATCAGGATAGAAGTCTAAAAGATAAATTCCTTTTCGGGACGACGACCCAACAGCATATTTCTGCAATAAACACTGAGTTGAAACTATTTTCTTTGACAATGAGCAACTTAGTACATTACATAAACCTTAACATCTGTTAGTTGCAGTAGTCCGATACATCATTGTTTCTTCAGTGTTTCGACCTCTCTTTATTTACCTCACCAATATTATGGTTTGACATTGATTGGTGAAAAGTACATATTCCCACTCTTCTATGCTAGATATTTAGTTACCAATCTAAACTACCAAAAGGAGCAGTAAAATTTCGCTATGTCTTGACAATACACCCGTGACCCAAAAGCTGAAATAGGGAGCACTTTCACCTATAGCAATTTTTGTTGCCTAGTCACTGATGTCTCATCAATGTAAGAGAGTTTCAGTATTTGGTTATGCTGCACAGTATAGGCTCATTTATTGTTACTATGTCTCTTCTTTTGTTGATTACAAGTGAAATTTAATTGGTTGACAACATAAAGACCAAAACAGAGAACAATACAAGGATCTTACTGAATATTTTGGTAGCCATGACGGCTTTGTCAGACACGACAGTCTTGTTGACCAATTTGTGTCCTCCTCTTCCCTAATGCACAAGTCAAATTATCTTTTTTTCTTAGCATGCTAAGAGTGCAAAAAGAAAACTGTAAAAGCAGAATAATGGCAAACATCAGAAAAAAAAGAGTGTCTCCCAACTTACAACCAAACTGGGGGAGGGCAATGTACATGGCTGACATGAAGATGATTGATATCCACAACCCCTGACCTACAAGTAAACCATGAAACATAATTCTAAAAAATTAATTGCTTAATTACTAAGATGAATATCTAGACTTGCGAAGCATGGGCTCATACAAATTCCCAAAAAAAGTTGCACGATGGTTAATTGAAAAATGTGTAAGTTAGTTAAAGGAGTAACAATGAATCAAATTTGGTTATCGGTCCCCTTGAATGATTTGATCATTACCCGTTATTGGTGGAGAAATAGGGAAGTCATATAAAAAGTCACTCATTATACACCATGCTTTTCTCATACTGAAAGTATCTGGTGACCGATAGTGACTTACCAACCATCATCAAGATGAAATGCTAACTGATATGGGCAAGATGGATTCAAGTCAATGGAATGTACTTCCTTTGGAACAATGTTTGACTGTCTCTGAAAAAGGAAAAAAAATAAGCAAAACAACTGAGAAATGAATTTGCCTAGCAGACAAAAGATTAATATAAGAGAAAACAAAATTTTAAGTTCCACCAGAGAAGTGTGAGTATTTTTAAGCATTAGGTAATGAGCAGTGGAAGAATGCTTTAATCAATTTTCATGGAAACAATCTAAGATTTTAGAGTTAAGGAACATTTATTATATGAATCATGAGCCATGAGGTATACTAATGCTTGATGGTAAAAAACCTGAGTCGCATTTTATCAAACCTTAAGGACCTCTATCTTTTCCAACATAGATGCGATCTTCACAGAAGTAAAAGGAAAATGGCGAGCCTGTAACAACGGAAGAAAATATTTGTGAACAAGATTATTGGCAGACTTTAAGTTATTTGAATATTTTGCATATCGATTGCACTATCAGGTACCACTCCAGAATTTTGAAAAGCTGTAGATGACCGACCACCTCGAAGATCCCACATGTATAAGACTCCAAGTTTCCCAGCTCCAAACACAATCTGAGCTCAGAAAAAATTAAAATGTGATGATAATACAATGATTACTGAGTTGGTAGGATTATGACTAAAGGTTTTACAAACATCAAAAGCCAGGTAAAAAAGAAGCAACAAGAATGTGTTATCGCAGGATACCAGCCAAAAGAAGTACATTATTTATACAACCAAGTTTAATACGGATACTAAACATCCATTATCAATAGCACAGGATGTCATAGAAGTGCAGCACCAAGCAACAATTGAAAGCACTGACAATTGTCCATGCAAAAAATAAACACCTGAGACCATGATTATAGAAGGTTGAGGCCCAACAAATGCAAAGAGACCAACAGAAACCGTGTAATAAACCATGCACCACAAACAGTGTCGAATTGTAACTGTCTGTTGGTATAAATATACACCCTTTCTATATGCTGCTTTTTGATTTTTGAATAAATATAAGCATAGATGCAGCCATGCAGGCCACAAATTATTAAGTAAAGAAAAAGTGGTAAACCTTATTTTCAGGGTCCAGCCGAATACTGTTAATGGCACCTCGCTTACTGGTACAGAGCTCCATAAATGGAAAATCACTCTTTCGCCTATCCCATACGTGGACAGACCCATCTATGTCTGAAGCAAGAACCCTATGAAATATGTCATTGTAGGAGACTTCAGGAAATTTCGAGAAACTAATCGATGTTGCCAAATTTATCATCAATCTAAGCTGCAATCAGTCAGAACATAACATGTGATATGGTTTTTTTGCCTATTGCCAATATGTCATTTCACACGGTTAAAAGCAAGTGCCATATAAGATTATAAAGTAGAGAGTGGAGACAACATTTGGCTTACTCTCTTGAATTCAAGTGTGAAGTAGAAACCAATTCCAGAATATAATCTCCATTAAGCATTTTAAGATCAACATTTAAGAATCATAATTATAAAAAGAAAAAGAAAAAATGGTTATGTTTAGGCAGAAATAGCGAGTTGCGGCTCCGATGGACATTTCCTTGGTTTAAAGGTAGTAGTTTAAGCATTCTAACAAAATTCAAATCAAGATGATCCAAATGAATTGTTTAGGATTTTTTATTTTCACAACATAAAAAAGACCTCTAGTATAGTTACCACTGTTTAAACCTCTCGGAAAGGTTGATCATGTTCACTAACCTTGAATTATCCAATGAAGTAAATGCCACACTTGTAAGACCCATTGCCACTCGATCAACAAGAGCGGTTGATTCTCTCTTCTTAAAAACCTGAAGAAGCAAATAACAAAAAGAAGAAACGAAAATCCTTGAGACAACTCCCTTTTATTCTTACCAATTTGTAACTAGTAGATTAAGCTTATAAATAAGGATAGAAATCAATAGGGAAGCTTATATGGAAAATTATCACTTTTTTTCATCAAACTTATATGGAAATGTATTCTTTTATGGACCAAAATATTATAGAACAACATCATGGCACGAATGGCCAAAAACGATATAATCGGCCCAGTTACTTGAAATATACACACACAGAATGAAGTTAACCTAAATCGGGCGGGTATGACAATTGCCATAGCTTAACCTATCCGTCTAAATTTCTTCAGTTTGGTTACGGTTTTCACCATGTTCATGGTCAACTAGGTTATTAGCCACGTTGATCATGACGGTCGGAATTGTCATCCCCAGTGAAAAGGCTCTTTCATCATTAAAATAAATAATACCCTTGCAGGCATTATTTCTCATTGAATCTAATTGGAATCATAAACTCGTACTCTCCTTATAATTTTACACATAAAGAAATTAAAGTTAAGCGGCTTACTCTAATTGGTTCAGAAGATATGTATGTAATATCAAAAATTGGAATCTGATTACTCTTCAGCGATGTGCAAGCCACCTGTTAGGGCAAAAGATGTAAATGATGTAGGACACTAGTTTGAAAGCTGGAGTGAGCGTAGCATGCCAGCAGTTTAATCAACTTAAATTGCTCCTCTTAAACAACCATTTCGCAGTAATAATGCATAAACAAATTTCTCATGCTGAAAAGTTATCATGTCTGCACCTCAGTTTGGTCAACAGGATTCCATTTGACGTCGCTTAGTTCTAGAGGCGTAGAAAGGTGAAGCATATGTTTATTCTCATCTTCCTTTGACACTGCTCGAGTATGATAAACAAATAAAAACAATTCAGAATACAGATGTCCAAGTATAATCGTTATCTCACTTATTGTGCATACTATAGTACTCTAATGCATAATATATAAAAGATAAGGACAAGTAAATTACGATGAGCAAGTCCTTTTCTTATATATCGAGTTCTTGTATGTCTCAATGTGAGTTGTGGCTTGCAGGGACCAGTTGACAAAAAGTAAGTGATGACCAACTAGCATATTTATTTTCACCTGGGATTATAATATCATTTGTTCCCCACATATAACTCAATACACTACATTACTTCCAACTTATTACAAAACAAATGATAAGATATACTCTTGTTACTGGCCTGACAAGCATTCAAAAAGAAGACAAAGACGCAGCTTCTGATGGACTCTTGTGAAACTATGAGATGTACATTTAAAAACACACACTTACTTGATTTTGACAAGTTACTCTGACAGTACAGATGTTCATATTCATGCACAGTCAAGCAACCTAGTGGCGTTACTGATGCCATGTATATACCCTGAAAAAATGGACGGCACAAAATCATTAGAAAATAGCTGCTTGGTGAGACGGAGATTCGATGGACGGGTGACTCAACAATGATCAATATGCATGCATTTTGCGACAAAGGTTCATTGACTGAGTGTACGAAAACTTACGACAATATAGTAAATGATAAAATGCAAAAGTGCGATTGCATGCACATAGAGGCATACGTGAAGCACGTACCTTGCTGTCAAAACCAAGCGCTGAAACGCCTTTTCTGAAAAGACAGGATAAACATAAGCTAACAGTTTCTTGAAGAATCAATTGTAGAAATATAAAGAAGGGAGCAGCAGAGTGTACCTCCTGGCAGTAAAGTTCATTTCCCTGCCATTAACTTCACTCACCTGCAGGCAGGACAGGATGTCAATTAATGTTCGAATAGTGGTATCATTCAAAGATTATAGAAACAAGTAATGGTGGGTGCATTTGGCATCGTAATACATGAGTCCAGCAAGCAGCTCCTCTGATGTGATAGAAATGCGGAAATGCGCCAATCTTGCACATAATAAGAAATTGATTCGCATGTCAGGGTTTGGTGGCAGCGAAAATGGAAAAAGAAAGTGATACTGAAATTGATTAGATACATACCTCGGCGTAGGATTGGGTCAATGAAGCACTGGTGCGGTGAAGGTAGCCGAAGCTGAATTCACCCTCGATTTCAGCAAGAAATCTTTCCCACCTCGGTCTTGGCCGGGGCCTAAAGAACACGGTACTGAAATGATTTGTAAAAGTGGAAAAGAAGAAGGGACATTGAAGGAAAGTGAGATTAGGAAAACCGACCTAGGGCAGGGTTTAGGGTTCAATTCGGAAGGGGGCAGATAGCGATCCATGGCGGTGGGGGGCGGAGGAGAGATGTTGACCGGCGGCAGTCAGTGATAGTACTTCACAACTCCACTTCCCGCCATTTCAATTCATGGCCCTAAAAAACTCAGCCGAGCGAGATCACGAACGACGCATGTTCGAGGCTGGAAGGGGATCGAAATATCGATGTCGCTCACTGGTGTTGCTGAGACGTATCGCTGGCCCATTTAATGTGAACTGGGCTTGGCCCATTAACAACATTCAGGCCGCAATCCATGTCGATGAGAGTGGCCTCTAAGTTTCGAATATCTTTACTAGCGCCAAGTCGTGATTGTAGAAAAAAATCGATTAGGAATGGGATCCGGTAGTGTAAAATTGAAAATAGAGAGCCAAATACGACGCTTTAAATATTATTGATCACATAGAATTTGACATCTGTCCATTATACTAATTAGTTATATTTTGTACATATTATTTGACACATGTCAGTATTTGATTAGTTGTGATTGTTAAAAACCTTTTTTTAAGACTATCAGATTTTATATGCTTTTTAAGACTATCAGATTTTATATGATAGCATACTGACTTTGCTGCTCCAGATAAATATCCAATCAATTATTAAAGTAGGGTGTTAAAATATGTTAATAATCTCAACACTCAATTAAACGTGTATATGAAATTTGGTGAATTTTGGAGAGAGAAAAAATAATGATTTATTTTCTAAAGGTATAAAATCGTTATGAAAATACATTGAAAATACTATAAAAATTAACTCTCCAAAGGAAATGAAATACAAATAAAGAGGAGGTGCTGACGGATAATTTCCCTCGTTACATTCGTCCTCCAAAACGAAAAATTTAAATGTGTTATCTGTATCAATAAAATTGCGTGTGACAGTGGAAGAAGTGTGTGAGAGACGCGGGAGGGCAGGCAGAGGATGAAGAAATAATAATTTTGTTTAAAAATCAACGTGCTGGTCCCGCTGTTTTGTTTTTAATTATTTGTATCATTATTCAACATGGGGTTATCATGTACCACGTTTGGACTGTCATTTTACTCACGATTATCAAAAAGTAAAAACTCTATTTTTTTCGACTTTTTTTGTTACTGTAAATTTCAATTTCTCTCCGCCGCTGAAAATCTAATAAATTCTCTAGTTATAGTTCTTGTTGTTGCTTTTCATCTCATTCTTCGGATCGTGTGGAAATCGCACAGCAAACGACTGTCAGGTCACCGGCGATTCAATCGGAAGCATATACGAGCAAGAGAGATTCGAACAGAAATAGCATGTGTTTTATTTCCTTCAAAATCACAAATATAATAGCAACCAACATCAGGCTTACAACAACGCTTATATAATCCCTTTAGGTCACGTTTGGTAGCGGGTATTGAAAGTGGGATAGGATTATTAATACGGATGTAACGTGTTTGGTACAACATACGGATGAGTATTAATAATCCCAAGTACAAATTTTACCTTTGTGAGCCAGGATTAATAATATTTTCCTAATAGATGGTATTATTTATCCTGATACTAATAATATCCTGAAATCCTATACTTGCTACCAAATGCAGCCTTAGGTTTTAGCAATAACTTAATTACAATTACTATCCGTTAGTAGTGCAACAAATAAACCTCCGAATATTAAGACATCACATCCCTTCATTTAACAGATAGATAAATACAAATATGCGCAATTTTCAGACAGTATGGTTCTATGGCATGGCCGCTAGATTGGAGAGTAACTAAAAGTTACATGTACTATGTAGTAGCCGTGTTTCTCGGACGAGCACGTGGCTACGGTTTCAAAATGTTTGTGCGTGAGTAATTAATCCAGTCACAGCCATGCTTCCCCCGAGTGGTAGCGGTGCCTCCTCCAACGTATTTCTGTCCCCCAGTCAGCTGACGATCCAACTTCACACTACCACTCTCACTTCGATAATTAATCGACTGTGCCTGCACTCGTTTACTACGAGTGATTCTAGGGTCTGAGTCCACCACGTGGCTGTTGGACATTATCAATGAGGAGTCGCCACGTGACGTGTTGAAAAATCAAAATTACATGTAGCGATTTATCATTGGTTTGAAAAAAAAAATTGAATTTTCAACGCGTCACGTGGCGATTATCCATTAATGGTGTCCACCGCCACGTGGTGGACACAGTCCACCCAAAAATTTCTCTTTTACTACTATTACTTTATACTTTAATCAATGGATATGTAAGAATGTACTTTGTCCTATTTTATTTTTCATTTCACTATAATATATAAAAAAATCACTTCATTCTACATTTTATACAAAATTTAAAAGAAAAACATCAAATTCTTATTTATTAAACTTGTTCCACAACTAGTATCAATATTTGTTAATTAATCCACTCATTTTAACCTTAAGGCTGTGTTTGGTTTAAGGAAAATTAGGTGGAAAGGAAAGTTTGAGGGAAAATTGAAAGGAAATTAAAGTATTGAAGGATTTCATCTAATTTTTCTTTATTTGGTTTCATAAAGAAAATGTCAAGGAAAATTGATGGGAATTCATTTCATTTTTCATAATCATTAAAAGTTTTATGAAAAATAGGTAGAAAAAAATCAACATTTCATCATTTCATACATTGAATTTGATGAAATACATTGAATTTGTTCAAAAAATGGTTATTTGTTTAAGATACATTGAACTTGTTTAATATATGTAGAATCACAATTTTCCATCCAATTTTCCATCTAATTTTCTTTCTCTTCTATTTTCCATTTAAACCAAACAATAGATTTTACTAAGTTTTCATCAAAATTATTTCCTTTCGGCCAAATTTTCCCCAAACCAAACACAGCCTACATGACTTACTATTTCACGGCATACCGAGTATGGATAAGCTTTTTTATGCCATGGGAGGACTCAAAATGATTAATTTCCCCTCAAAAATATTGTCTATGTTTCCTTATTTTTGTTTTATTATAATCATACTTTTAAATAATTTTAGTTATATTTTACTATATTTATAGAAAATCGCGACTCACAATTACAATTTTGATTGAGAAAACAGTAGGTAAAACCAAACTACGATTTGCAATCTCATGACACCAATATGTTTTTCATAAAGACAATCGGATTTTGAACGGTGATTTTTTCATTACGTTGAAACTACGGTTCACAACTATAATTTTCTTTATCAAAATTGAAATTGTGAAAAGCATTTTTTTACAAGTATGGCACATGTTAGAAGTGAAATAAAATTGAAACAAAATCAAGAAGAAAAAGGGTATTTTAAAAAAATACATATATATATATATATATAAACTGCGGTGCCTCATTGAACTTTTAAACTATTAATTAAGCAACTCGTAACAGTGTTCTAAAAACCCTCGTTTCAGACCGATTAATCGCTAGGCAGTGTTGGAACGTTCCGCGTAGTCGATTAATTGTTCAAGACTTATTTTTTTATGAAAATAATAGTTTTTAAACATATATATTTATAATTAATTACTAAATTTATAATTAATATATATAACTCCAATTAACTACCCAATTAATCATTTCGATTAATCAATCCCCTCTAGCCGATTAATCGCTAGGCGATGTGCCCATCGCCTAGCACGTAATGCTGCATGAATTTGACGTCTTATTTATCTCCCATCATGGGTCATCTCATGGCAGACTAGAAGATATGGTGGATCGACCAGATCATGTTCTTCTGAGATTTCGACGATATAATAACTCTGGTGGACCTACGTAACAGATATATATCTCCGACTATGTCCGAGCTCTGCCCATGCACATGACTGATGCATGGCGATAGATCCACATGCATGTATAAATCCATCTGCTCATATCTTCCAGCATTCTCACCACCACCGCTCAGTCACAAACAGCATGGCTCCGTCCTCCGACACCGGACCACACCGCATATGCAATCAAGCTCATTCAATCATTCCAGCTCCGGCTCCGGCTCCTCGTGCTCATTTCGTGTGTGCTAAACCCCCCACTCAAAGAGTGCCGGGTTGATATTCAACTTTTTATTTTTTTATCAGTAAAAATTATACTTTCTTCATTTTCATTTTGATAGTAGCGTGAGACTTACGATGTATTTTTAGTGTCACAGTGTACCATCCGACATAGAACACGAGAGTAGTCGAGATTCGACATTTAATAAAGGGTAGGGACTGGACTGCAGGGCGACCCATATGGGTTGATACCCGACTGGGCAGCAGACGACATTCAGCTCCTCCTATCACACAAGTTTCAATCAGACAGCCAAAATAATAATGCATATGCCCCCTTATAAATAAGTGCGTGGCCCCCCTCTCTCTCACATCAGGACAAGGCGGCCTCTTCACCACTAGTCGGCACAAATCATACTCCCTCGCTAGCCAACTCACTAGGCACATCTCTCTATCTTTAAAATACCATTCACCATATTTTCACTCATATGGTGTCACAAATTTATTCGAAACTAAAATTTTACAATTGTTATTTAACACTCAAAATTATTAAATTAATGTCTTATTCATATTACTATATTCATCCTTTAATACATGTCGTTTAAGATTAATTTGAATAGATTAAAATTAATTTAATACAATTTCCATCAAATTTTCTTTCCCTCCTATTTTCCATCTAAATCAAACAATGAATTTTACTAATTTTCCTTTCCTCCAAATTTTTCCTAAACTAAACACAGCCTTAAAGTGTTATGTAAAATTTAGATTTTATAAGGCGTTTTATTGTGAACAACACCGTATAAGACTATCTATCACATGCACTGTATATTGTGTTTTTTAATTGTAAATGTCGTATATTGATTACATTTTTTAGGGCATTTTTAAATTAAAAAAGCGCGGTACATGCTTGTCATTAAATATTAATTATAACCGTTAGATGAATTGTATAAAAATTGATAGAGAATACAATATGAAAATTATAAAAATTGTTATAAAGCATATGAGTCCATATGTACATAATTGTATGTATGTTTGATACGTTTAGTGTGTGTTTAGTTTATGAAAAATTTAGTGAAAAGAAAAATTTGATGGAAAATAAGAAGAAAAATTTATTAGAAAAAGTTTGTAGAAAAATTAGAAGGAAAAAGAAAGAAAATTTTGTTTAAAATAAAAAATATTTTAACATTTTTCCATCATTTTTTACCCTTAGTCAAAAAAATATATATATATATATTTCATGGTGGAATAATCCTATTCCATCTAAGGGTGCAAACGAGCCGAGTCGAGCCGAGTAGTAAAGTGTTCATGTTCGTTCATTTACAATTTTACAAGTTCGAGCTCGAGTCGAGTATTCACGATCTTTTAAAATGCATGTTCAAGCTCGACTCGTTTAATTTTAATGAGTTCGAACTGAACTCGAGTTTTACTCGAGCATTGTATTAATATATTATAAAATATAGTATATATGATAAACGAGTGTTTAAACAAGTTTGATTCAGTTTTAAATGAGCTACTCTTTAAAAAAATGTACTTTATTGATTAGTAGCTTTATAAATTTATAAAAAAGTTCGTAATCGAGACTAAACGAGCTGTAAATGAGTTTAAATGGAGCTTTTAAACGAGTTCATAAGCGAGTCGAATATCTCATTGTTCATGTTTGGCTCAAATGATAAACATAAGTTACATCTGTTTCATTTACACTAAACAGAATGTATGTTAATTATTGTAGTCATCTTCACTAAATTCAAATTTTTAACTCTTGTTACGATAGGTTGACATGTTTGAATTTAAGTTACATTATAACTTAAATCAGTAAGTTCTCGATTTTTTTAATAGAGTTATCAAGTTTTTTATCGAGCTTCTTATCAAAGTTCTAATCGAGTTTGTTCGCGAATATAAACGAGTCGAGCACCCCCTTGTTTATGTTCGGCTCGTTTATTAAACGAACTTATAATTGTTGTTCGTGATCGACTCGTTTATTAACAAACGAGCTTTGACCGAGTACTAACCGAGCTCGTTCGCGAGTAGCTCGCGAGTACATCAGTTCACATAGAGCCATAATTCCATCAAATTTTTTTTCCATAAAATTTCCCCTAATGAGAAATAAATTTATGAGAACAATAAATTAGCATCACCAAAATTTATGTGGCATTATACAAACGAAGTGTAGATTGAAGTAGCTAGCTTCAAGATTAGACTCCTATCCTGACACAATAATTAACCATTCACTGCGCTCCCAGCAATGACACTTCAACCAACAATCTTTGAAAATCGTGATTGACATGGCCTAATCCTAATCTATTGCCACAGTTGAATTAAGACTGAGTCACTCAAGTCAAGCTGCAAATTCTTGGCTGGATGAGTCTCACTAAAGTCGACGTTGTTTTTTATCGTTTTTATTAAAATATTCATTCATATAATATTTATCAGATGAATTTTGATTTTTGGATAAGTGGTTATGTTCATTCGAGCTATTATGTTCATCAGATGAACTTCTACATTCATCATATGAGCTGCTATATTCATCACATGAACTGCTATGTTCATCAAATTTAAAAAAGAATGAAATATTTTAATAAAAATAAAATGAAATAATATCATTTTCAAACAAAATCACCCATTTGATGTTCTCGATCCACCGACTCATGACATGATTGAGTCAAGACACACATTTGAGTTTTGAGTACTGTACAATAAGATGCAGCCAGTAACATGCTCGCCAGATCCATCCACATGTGACATGGAGTCATGAATCCCACCCAATGCCGTTCTACACAACCACGTGTCTGCCCAGCCCACCTCATCTCCTCTCACTAGCCTTAATGGCCTAATTAGGATATAATAATAATAATAATAATAATAATAATAATAATAAGGGAAAAATCCTAAAGGGAGTTCCGAACTATTACCGTCCCCACTCACGGTCCGAACTATCAAATTTGACGGGCAAAAGTTAAAATTCTTTTAACACCGTCAACGACCGAACCCCATCTCCCCCAATCGCCGCCGATGATCTGACTCCGGTGGACGAGGATTCGTCTCAGTCCGCAATCATCTCCACTCCTTGTTATCGCATCCTCTGCTCTCCCCCATAAAGCTTCCGCCTTTCCAAATCATGAGCAAAGGTGCGTCTCCTCCGGATCCACAATTGCCCTCGCATTGCATTCCCCGATTCGGTTCCGAATCCAATGCCCGTATGTAACCTCTTCTCGTTTGTTGTTTCTTGTTTTCCAGGTTCGAGAGATCTGGGGTTGAACGAGGGTGAGAAGAAGGTGAAGAACGATGCGCAGGCCAACGGGGAGCAGTCGAACGGGGAGCAATCATCTCCGCGGCGCAATTGTGTTGACCGTCGCGTTGATCTCCATCTCCCACTCGATCAGGGTGTTCGGCATGAAATGGCAGCTGATCAGAGCCAGGCTGGAGGAGCTGGGCGCGGGGCTGAGAGCCGCGGAGGCCTGGCGCGCGGAGATGGATGCGACCGTGGTGGAGATTTTGGAGACGTTGTACGAGTGCGACGAGCTCGCGAGGAGGTGCTTGGAGGCCTCGTACAGCAGCAAGCTGCTGATGCAGAGCGATCTAGATGTCGCGACTTCGAAGCTGAATCGGCACGGGAAGAGGCTGTCCGGGATGGTGAAAGGTCGGAGCTTTGGCGGTCGCGTGGACGCCATCGTCGTTTTGCGACCTGGGGTTGGAGCCTGCAAGGAAAAGAAGTTTGA
>NQLW01000064.1:843744-875613 GCA_002312845.1 Kalanchoe fedtschenkoi | reverse complement strand
CAGGTTGTGTTTCTGAGATTGAATTGGGTTGCTTTTGTGTGAAGTTATTTGTTTGATTTGTTTTTCATGTTCAGGGTTTGTTGGTATGGGTGGTTGGGTTCTGGTCTGGCTGCCAATACTTCAGATCTAAGGCAAAGGTTGAATCCTTTTATCAATTTTAATGCTTGAAACTCATGGATTCTTTTTGTTGGTTGCATCAATTACTTAAAGAATTAGATGCTGTGACTATTCCTGACGTACAGATTGAATTGACAAGTCGATTATGCTAATATTAAGTCTTCTCATGAACATCATAAGCTGGCTAAGGAGTTTTCTATCCTTTAGTGTTTTGGCCCTTGGATATTAATTAGTATCATTGTCTTTTTATAGATATAAAACTTAGTTTAGGTATTTCCAAACATTGTTATAAAGAAAAACTAAACGAGCGGGCTATTCTCCTCATTCTTGACCAAAGATAATATTTTTGGTTTTTCATATGTGAGATCGACTGTTGATTAAATGGTTAACCGTGGTTAAACCGAAATCCAACGGGGATGGGGATGATTTTGAGTTTTCCATACCCGAGCGGTTATGGTGCGGGTATGGTTTTGATATGTCTCGAGACGGATAGGGTATGGTAATACCACTAACCGCCCCGAACCCGCCCCGTTGCCATCCCTACTGCTTATAAAGGGGCAATGAGTATTAAAATATTAAAAATGATTAAATAAATATAATAACACACGATTACTATATTCAGGACGAGGTAAACGATCGACCTAGTCAATTACAAAACTGAATGCAATTGGTCTTGCGTTCAATCAATATGCGTTTGGTTTGGTGATTTGAAGTTAGGTGTCTGAATTAATATGTAATATTCATTAAAGTTAAATTAACTAAATTTTAAACATATTAATATTAACAATTGAATAAATTTAATAAGTAGGTGAAGATCATTTAAAAAAATTTCCTGAAAAATAAAAAATTGAAAGATTATTACTGGTGAGGAATAATTATTTTATTGATTATGATAATGAAGTGATTAATGTTTGATGTTTTAAGATGGTTTTTAATATTAAATACTCATTGAAAATTATTAAATAACAAGTAGAAATGAACAAATAAATCCGGTCAAGTAACATACAAAAACTGATAGAGGAAAACTATAATAAAAATATAAAAATATATATAAATAGATTTGTTGTGAGGCAGCTCGGTACATTTCCAACGTGTTTATGATTTAAGTTGTAACATCAATACCAAAATTGTTATGTAACATTTCAATACCAACATTAGTTCATTATTTATCAATCAACTAATAAATAGCAGTTAAAAAAATTTTAAATTACGTGACAGGCTCACCTTACCTATAAAATTTGTCCTCGTGGTACTTTTGACTAAACATAGTTTGTGAATCGGAAATTAAGAATGGAGTTGATTAAGGTTTGAAATTGTCGGCAGGTGCACGCTTGGGATTCCTTTGTCATGGATGCTTAGGGAGGCCCAAATTGAAATTTGACCACACCAGCAGCAGCACGGCACCATTATTGAATACGACCGGACATGTTACACACGCGCACGTGTGTGAAAATATACGTATATATAAAATTATACCTCCGCAAAGTACCCTTTCGATTTAATGGAATATTAGTAAGTACTCAATATTGTGGCCCTGGCCGAGTTTATGTCATGTCTTTGGTGCACCTAACAGGTTACTTCCTCGCCACCAACTGATTCGCAGCCAGTGTACATTTCTTAGAATTATAGGTAACTGTTATGTTTTAAAAAAAAGGATTTTTTTTAAAAAAAAGCTTGGAATTATCACCTCTTACCCAATTGCAGTCAGAACTATTCTGATTTTCAAAAACAGTCCGATGAAAACAAATTAGACCAATTTTCTAAAATAAAATTCACCGTTACATTCCAAAACTAATATTATTATAAGACTTAGATTTGTGTATGAAAATTACGTAGTTCGGTTATCAAAAGACATCGTTTTCTTTATGTACGCAAAACGATATAATTTATTTTGATAAACAAACGACGTAATTTTCGCACACAAATCTAAGTTTATAATAATATTAGTTTATGAATGTAATGGTGAATTTTATTTTAGAAAATCGATCTAATTTTTTTTCATCGCATCCTTTTTGAAAATCGTGATAGTTCTGACCACAATTAAGTAAGAATTTTATTCCCAAAAAAAAACTTTTCAAATGACAATTCTTCATTGCTATGATTCACATGGTGAACATAATCCACTGATACGGTAGAAATTGTAATGGCATTACCGAATATTAGAGGTTAATGACAATAATTAACCGATGCATATTGTCAAACAGTTGGGATGATGAGTTGGCGATGGTAAACAAGTTAATACAAAAATAATATTCTAAAAATATATCTTTTACATCAAAGTATAAATTAGTTGCATATGTGAATAAACTCAATCAAATAATTCTCGGCACTTACTAAAAGCAATTGTCATTGAGGGTATTTTTTTAAAAAAATATATAAAATAATATCATCTAAAAGCCATCAAGATTAATTTCAATATTCCGTTAAATAGTACCTTAAGCGACCCGATATATTCGTGAATGAACTTGGTCAATATTTGGTCAAAGTTCATTTGTTAATAAATGTATCGATCACGAATAATAATTATAAGCTCGTTTAATAAATGAGCCGAACATGAGCAAGGGGTTGCTCGGATCGTTTATGTTCGCGGATAAACTCGATAAGAAGCTTGATCAAAATTTCAATAAGAAGCTCAATAATTCTATAAAAAAACGTGAAAACTTACCGAATTATGTTAAAATGTAACTCAAATTCTAAACATGTGACTCTATCGTAACAAGAGTTAGAAGATTTGAAATTACTGAAGATGGATACAATAATGGACATAAATTTCATCTAACGTAAATGAAACTGAGGCAGCTCATGTCTATTATTTGAGCAAAACATGAACAGTAAGACATTCGATTTGTTTCTGAGATCGTTTAAAAGCTCGATCTAAATTCATTTACAACTCGTTTAAACACGACTACCACCTTTTTATAAATTTATAAAGTTACCGATCACTAAAGTGAGATTCGTTAACGATTAGTCTATTTAAAATTCGATCAAACTCGTTTAAAAGCTCAATTATCATATATATTAAATTTTATGTTCGATTAATTCAAACGCTCGAGTAAAGCTCGAGCTCGGTTCGAACTCTTTAAAACTAAACAAGCCGAGCTTGAACATGTGTTTTAAAAGCTCGTTAATAATAGGCTCGAGCTCAAACTTATAAAATTTTAAATAAAGAACATGAACACTACAGTACTCGGCTCGACTCGACTCATTTACACCTCTAGGTGTAAACGAGCCGAGTATTATATTGTTCATATAATGTTCATTAAAAATGTTGTGAGTTCGAATTCGAATAGAGTGTTTATGAGAGTTTATAAAGTGAATGTTAAAACTCGGCTCGTTTAATTTTAACGAGTTTGAGCCGAACTCGAGCTTTATTCAAGCATTTAAAATTGATCCAATATAAATTTAATATATATGATAAATAAACTTTTAAAATAAGTTTAATCAAGATATTAGTTTAAAAATCTTATTTAACCAGTAACTTTTGATATGAAGGTGGAGATGTGTGCGACTCCTTGTCACTAAAAATAACTTTATAAATATATACAAAAATTCTTAATCGAATTCATATCGACCCTCACACGAACTATAAATGAGTTTAAAGTTTGCGAACGTAAATGAGTCGATAACAGACTTTCAAATTATGTTCAATTTCGACTCGTTTATCCTTGAACGTATTTCGACTGAACTTTAACCAAATATGTTGGCTTCACAAAGGTCTTCGTACGTATGGCTCCACAATTTAATGGCATTATATGTGTGTCGTTGCTTTGTGGTAGTGGTGCTGAAAGCTAACCATGATCCGACGTAGCACCATTTATATATTAAGCCTCACAAATTCTTAAATAGCTTGGTCGGAATCGGAATCTACATACGTACGTGCGGATGGTGGGCTGTCAGCAATAGAAGTGATTAATGTAGATAACAATCCCATCAACCAATAATCGAGCACAATATATTATAAGACCCACACCTGCCACCAAATCGTACTTTGATTAAACATGTCTCATTTTGCTTTTATTAAGATTAATTCTGTCGAATGATTATTGTGATAGTTCACCGCTGATCGATGAAATGGAAAAAAAATCCAGCCACAAATGGAGGTGCTGGTGGGATGAGGTGTAAGCGAGTCACTACATTTGCGAATATTGTTGGTTAAAGTTTGATCAAAATTTATTTGGAGATAAACAAGCCAAGTTTAAACATTATTTTGAAGATTGTTAAATAAACGAGTCAAACATAATGAGTTGCTCGATTTGTTTATATTCCCGAATAGTTCATTTATGGACTCGTTTTTTTTTTTTATTATTTAACGTATTAAAACGCAAATGCGATTACACCACCTCCACTTTGATAATAGCTAAGCGCAAATGCGATAAACCAAGACTCGATTCATGATATCGGGGGTTGTTAGAAAACACTGAAAATCGCTAGGCCAACACTTTGTTGGTAAAAGTTCGATTTAAATTCATTTATAACTTGTGTGAGGCTCGTTTGTGAACTCGATTGGAAACCTTTTTATATGATTATAAAATTATTAAGTAAATGAGATTTCTAAACAGATAGCTTGTTTAAAGCTCGATCAAACTTATTTTAAAGCTCATTTATCATATACGTATGTTAAACTTACATTATATCAGTCAAAGTGCTCGAATAGAACTCGTTAAAATAAAATAAATCGAACTTGAATATCTATTTAAAAAGCTATTTAATACTCTAACTAAAGTAATTTTAAAGGAATAATTAATGGCGATGGTTGTCCCATTAATTCTTAGATTAACACTCCAACTAATCTTCCTTATCTCTTTACCACGTTACATACAATGAATGGCTTCATCACTGAATTCCTCTTTAATTCTCTAAATGGTGGGCTCAAAGGAATATAATCAACCTAAAAATATTAAAGACTCTAATGACATCCACCTTCCATTTATATGTTATCAACTCCACCTTCTTTCTACATCCCCCACACGCTTTGAAAATAATATTTTACCAACCTTGCTTTCCAATTTTATATTTAAAATTGAACACTTTATTATATTTTATTTTTTTATGTCGTCAAACTCCACCTTTATTTATATTAATATACACTGACAATGTTCAATCAAGAATCAACTATTTACTTTCTTCAGTAGTATTAAAAATTCAAGATAAAAATATACATATTAAAAAGTAATTAACTGCATAAATTAATATCTGTAACTGTACTTCCAAAAAGATCGTGGATGAGTAAACATGTATTCAATATATTAATAAATAAATATTAACATGTAAAATTTAACATATTAAGTATATATGAAATAACAAGTGTGGAGTACAGTAAATAATTACGAGTTCTATTTTGAACGGGAGAAATATTTTGTTATCCATGCGCACAAAATGATGATTTTATACTGTTTATTTTTGTCAGAAAATATGTTAAAAATTAAAAAAAATTGAGATTTCAAGTAGTCAAACAATTTGTTGCGCAGATGGTTAAACTTTTAAGAACCACTCATCAATAAACATTTGAAATACTTTAATTTTTTATCTCTTGCTTAAATTGATTCAGATAAAAAACAAATAAAAAAAATGTACAATATAAGCAAATTAAAAAACCGAAAAAAAGTAATTTGGAAAAATAAATAAATTCGGCCTGTCGGGTGTGGCTGCACGTCTTTGCGAGAGTCTCACATCTCATAAGACAGACGAGGGAATACGCGGACAAGGTTTTATTGAGTCCCACTCCCAACTATGTAACACCGACCACGGACAAATTACATAAATCTTGTTTTAACTTTCGCCTAAAGCATATGAATGATGCATACTGACAAAAGAATTGAAATATCGAATTAAAAGTCTGTATTTTAAAAATACATCAAACCTCTTAAACATTTATTTTTTTTAATTTTTTATTGTTGTCAGACGCCACACATTTTTTATATATTTGATAATGATGCTAGACTCACTATGGACCATTTCACGAAAATCTTCAACATATTTATGGACATACGCTGCCATCAAAATCTGAACAAAAAACCTTACAGTTTCAAACATATTGAATGAATGTCATTATCTCTTAGAAATTGAGCATACACGGCCGTTCGATCAATTCTTGGTAGGATCACACACAACAATTCGATTAATGTTAGAAGTTGGTCGGAATGTGGCATAAAGAAGTGTGCGAATTGTATAGTAAACAATATATATAATAGAATCTTAAATCCTAAAATATGAAAATCATAAATCTTAAACAACTAACCTTACAAAATTATTGGTTACATCTTGACTCCTAACAAAAATAACATATTATTTAATATAATCTTTTTAATATCTTATTTATTTTCTACTGTTAACTAAAACCTTTCATAAGTGGTTCATTTGTTTACTAGAGTTAGGGGCTTGACTCCTAACAAAAATTTATCAGTGCACGTTTGGTACATCGTATTATTTATATGTGTATTATTAATATCCGTATAAATATTATCATGCATTGAGGTGGTATTACTAATGCGAATTTTCGAAGGTACAATTTTTCTCCCTGCATTATTAATACATATTCCTATTCTGAACCAAATACATCATTATTGTATTAATAATATCATCTCATTTTTAATACATGCTACCAAACGAGAGCTTAAGGAATATTTAATACTAGAGTGCAAGCTAATTGCAACTTTTGAATAAACAGCAAATATTTTAGTACGAGATTAAAAATAAAAAATAATTATTTATCTTAAATTGCTTATCACATTACAATTTCAACGCATATACTTTTCTATTAAATTTATTTAATCATTAATATTATATATTTTTAACCTACTCAATTTAAATTTAAATGGAATCAAGGTAAATCACAAGCAAGCTGACAATCCCGGCTTGTTTGGTTTAAGATTGAGACAATGAAGTATGTGAAAGGCTCCCAAGCTGAAATGGAATCTAAACAATTATCCATAGTCTAATTTAAAAAAAAAAAAAAAAAACAAAAAAATGAAAATGAGAAACAATTACAACTGGAGTGGGCTTGTCCCGTACCTAAAACCCTCACCAGGCCCTCCAATTCATCCAAAAATGTCAATTCACCCCGGTAGTACCACCGCATTTCTCGCTGTAATGTCTCCAGGGACACATTATTATTACTCCACGTTAATTTCTGTACTTATTCGCTCCGAGAGGACAAAAATAATAATAAGCCAATAAATTATTTAACTACAAAATCTAATTCACAGACATAACCACGTGAATATTTTAATATTATTTCACCTCATAAAAATATCTGCATTTAACACTCACACATATTTCAAAAGTTTATTATATACTCTTTCTATTCTTTTATACATGTCACTTAATTGAATTTTTTTATCCAATTTTATTTGTCACTTAACAATTTTCAATACGTATTTAATATCAACAACTATCTTAAAACATCAAACATTAATTACTTCTTTATCATAATCAATAAAAAAATCATTCATCACCAGTAATAATCTACAAAATTTACTTTTGCATGAATTTTTTAAAAAAAACACCAACCACTCACTCATTAAATTTGTTCAGCATTAATTTCACCTTAATCTACTCAAATCAACATTAAACGACATGTATTATAGGACGGTGGAGTATAATGCTCATTACTCCAGTATATCTTCCTCTTTAGTTAGTATTATTAATGGTTAATACTAAAAAATAACATCTGCACTATATTATTTATTTATTTTTTTGACTTTAATGTATCATTTTAAAATTTAAACATACAATTTTCATTAGTAAATAGTTCAACTTTTTTAATGGAACGTACAATAAAGTAAAACTTTTTTAACAATAGCAATTGATTAAATGATTAATATTTTTTTAATTTTATACAAAAAATAGAATCAGTAAATTATTACCGGTGAGACATGATGTTTTCATTGATTATGATAATAAAATTATCAATGTTAAATATTTTAAGATAGCTGTTAATATTAAATACGCACTAAAATTATTAAATGATAAATATAAATAAATAAATAAATTTAATTAAGTGTAAATAAAAAAAGAAGAGAGGGTGTAGATCTCTAATTAAATTAGAGGTAAACTACAAAAACACATCTCGATTGAATTTTTAATTGTTCAATTTTAGTAGCAAAATTTTAAATTATTTAATTTCAGAATTATAAATTTAATAGAAATAATTAAAAAAATTATACTGAATTTAAAAATATGTGATAATTCAATGTATATTTTTACAGTTTATCCAGAATTTATTTTATTTGGGAAAGAAATTCTTGAAAGTGACGTCGAAATTAATATCAGTAATAAATAATTAAAAATTGACGCCCGTTTAACATATTCTTTCACTCCTCCCTCTTCTTCTTCTTCCCTTCCTACCAAACCCAAAACCGTCGAATCGGATCGCATTGAATCTCTCTCTCCCTCTCTCCCAGCAAAGTAAAACCCTTCTTCTCCTCCTCCGTGCCTTCGCTTTCAGCAGCTGTCAGCTTCCCCTCCCCCTCCATTGAACTTATCTACCTCGGCTTCTGTGCCAGCTCTGCCGTCGCGCTTCGCCAGGTACGGAAGCTCGGTGGACATGCACCACCGCGTCGGTTTAACTGTCGTGGATGTTGCATGACGCGCCTTTAATTTCTCATCCATTTCTCGACTCTGCTGTTTTTTTTCAGCCGGAGATGGACAGGAGATCCACTCACGTTGACAGAGCCAGGTCCAGAATGGAGGATTATGAGGTGATCGAGCAGATTGGGAGAGGCGCCTTCGGCGCTGCCTATCTCGTCCTCCACACCGCCGAGAACAAAAAGTGAGTCCACCGCCGACCTCCTCTTCCGTAGCACGAGTTCAATTTTGGTGGCCGTTTCGGTTTCATTTATTTTGAGCTGCCTGTCTATTTCTGAGTCTGAGTTGTTGACTGGGAATGGATAGAATAGATTGTCAGTTATATTCTGTATTCTATATTCATGTTCCGAGCTGTTAATCCAACGCCTGAGGGATTGGGTTGTTGAGCCAGTTTAGATGACTTTTCTTCTATCTGAAAAGGTGGATTAAGAATTGGGGTAATTAGAGTGGGTAAAATGATTATGCTGGCTCAAATTTTCCCTCGCCGTGCAAAAAGCAAAAGTGAAAGCTTACCACCGGCTTCTTTCACAAGCTGATGACTTGTTTAAACTTTGACACGGTACTATGCTCTTGTGGTGGGGTGGCAGGTATGTGATGAAGAAGATTCGATTGGCCAAGCAAACAGACAAGTTCAAACGCACAGCTATTCAAGAGGTAACATCAGACCTCATAGCAGGAGTTGGTCAGCTGTCATTTGTGTATTTTGCATTTTCAACTTGTATCTGTTACTGATTTGTTTCCTTTATTACGGCCGCAGATGGAGCTGATAGCAAAGTTGAGTAACCCTTACATCGTGGAGTACAAGGACTCATGGGTAGAGAAGGTATTTGTGCTGCCAAATTTGGCCTGAAAGTTGTTTGACAATGATCATATTTCCCACCTCTCACTTTTCAAAGGCACCTGCTCAATCATGTGAACACCAATGGGAAATGAAAGAAGAAACTTTGACATTGTGTAGCTTATTACGATGGCATGCTTGTAAATTACACACGCAAATCAATTATTGATGGAGAACTGGCCATATCAATGCCGTATGTTATCTTATGAGTGGATATCTGTCATTGGATACTTTTCAGGAAAGCTATGCATGTATTGTGACAAGTCATTGTGAAGGCGGGGACATGTAAGCTCCCAAATTGTGTCCTCAATGCCAATCTCTTGTGTCTGGGTATGACAGTTTTTTTCCTATTTGAACACTGATGTGTATGGGTTCTTCTTTGACGTGACAGGGCCGAATTTATAAAGAAGAGTAGAGGAGCCCTTGTTCCTGAAAAGGTAACCAACCATCTGTACTGCAAAATCTATGCTTAGATAATCATACTAATCTAATGATGGCTTGTGCTGTGAACCTATGCTTAATTCGTAATAATATTCTGGCAACGGTTTTACCAAAGGCGTTTTCTTATTTCAGAGGCTCTGCAAGTGGTTGACTCAGTTATTACTAGCTGTTGACTACCTTCACTCCAACCGTGTCTTGCACAGGGATCTGAAGGTGCGTGCCGTTAACCGTTTAAACTAAAAAGGTTTCAGATGTTCTTATCTGAGTAATCCTATCTCTGTACTTTCAGTTGTCCAACATATTTCTCACAAAAGACAACGATATTCGACTAGGTAAGATTTTACCTGGGAGGTTGTTAATTGTAGGTTAAATGGATCCCTCAAATGCACTTTTGAACTCACATGTCTTAAACAGGTGATTTTGGACTTGCAAAACTCCTCAATTCAGAAGCTCTTGCATCCTCGGTAAGAGGCTTTTTGGATCCTTCTGTTTAATTTTTTCTCCAACATTTATGCACGCTCAAGTAGACTTTGGAGATTTACTCCCATGTAGAGCTTAAAGACGAGTTATTCACATCTTGCTCATCATTTTGGGCATATTGCATGCTAAAACTGCAAATTTCATGTTATGATCACCTCAGTATTTTGTTATTATAATCCCCCAATTAATGAGATGGTACTATGGTTATGAAGGTTGTCGGTACTCCTAATTACATGTGCCCAGAGCTCCTTGCTGATATTCCATATGGTTACAAATCCGATATTTGGTCTCTTGGTAATTCACCTTATCACATTCTTTTTATCAAGACATGAGAAGTTTCTTGTTCCATGATTACTCATAAGTGAGGCCTCGCTACTTTATCAGGTTGTTGCATGTTTGAAATTGCTGCACATCAGCCTGCATTCAGAGCCCCTGTAAGCCTTGATTCTAAGTTCTCAATATATTTTTCTCTCTCCAATTTACGAACACTTTTGATTTTATAAGCATTAAGCAGTGAGATAATTGAATTTTGAAATGAACAGGATATGTCTGGATTAATCAACAAGATTAACCGATGCTCTGTTTCTCCCCTTCCGCCCGTATATTCATCTACGCTGTAAGTTGAGAAACATTTTTCTTGTTTCCTGAACAGTTTTTCATACCCCTTGTTGAGCAGAAGGTGCTTAACAAATTAGCTTTTCCATATGTAGCAAACAGTTGATCAAAACGATGCTAAGGAAGCACCCAGAACACAGGCCAACAGTGAGTTCAAGTGGACTATGCCTTTATATGTCACAAACTCTTATATAGCATATCACTGATCCTTTTTTGTTTTTTCACGAACAGGCTGCAGAACTGTTGAGGCATCCCCACATTCAGCCTTACGTTGAGAGGTGCCACAATGCATCGCCTGTCTTTCTTCCAGTTAAGTCTCCTGTGAACTCGCCGGTTAAGTCAAACAGCCCCAAAGTGAAAGCTGAAGCGAGCAGGCTGCATAACAGACATCATATCAGAGACATTGGGAATGTGAAGTTTGATCTTCCAAAAGATACAGAACCTGTGCCCGCTCCTCCT
Organism: Kalanchoe fedtschenkoi; assembly: GCA_002312845.1. NCBI lineage: Eukaryota > Viridiplantae > Streptophyta > Magnoliopsida > Saxifragales > Crassulaceae > Kalanchoe > Kalanchoe fedtschenkoi. The sequence continues at coordinate 864,077 of NQLW01000064.1, read as the reverse complement.
CTTGTTGCTCATGTTCCAAAGGTCGAAATCGAACAAATCAACTCCACAAGGTCCTCGACAGAAAATATGTCATTGACGAGTACCGTGACAATCAATAGCGACGGTGACATCTTAACATCTAAAGATGATGAGTATCTTACACCAAATGTCAGCAGGCAAGCAGCGGAGAGAAACTACAGCGATCTAAACCAGCTGATCCATGAAATATCCTTAATGACAAACAGTTCCCTAAGTTTGATCGGCAGTGATGAGAAGACAAATCCAAAGCCTGCATGGCACCCTCCAAGCCAGCAAAGAGCGGAAGCTCTGGAGTCGCTGCTTGAAGTCTGTGCAAAATTACTGAGGCAGCAGAAGCTTGATGAACTTGCAGGAGTGCTGAGACCATTTGGGGAAGAAGTAGTGTCGTCAAGAGAAACTGCTATATGGTTGACAAAGAGCTTGGTGAACTTTGAGAAAATCAATGCGAGTTCTGAGCAGAAGGAACTCTGAGGATATTTGGGGTGCTGGCTTGCTGGTGGGTACAGAGCTTTTAAGGTTATGAGTTAATTTAGTAATTGATAGATGGGTTTTATGAGTGGATTTTATGATGCTAAAATACTCTTTATGTTTCTGGGTTATGTATTTGCTTGCTTAAAAATACTCTGGTGATGTTTTTTCCTGTTATTGTATCAAGCAGATTTCATATTCTGGGCACGCTGAGCCGTATAGATTATCATCCGCATTATCTACATTTTATGCGCCAATTGTTGACTTGTAATACTTAGACATTTACCTTTTATGCTGCTGTTATACCTACTGCATTATTTGCTCTTGCGTTGGATAACCTCTGTTTATTTTGGTTCAACCGCTTTAGATAACAAATATTTTTTGTTGAATGCATTCATGTTAGATGTTGAATTTTTGTTAAAAATTCAGGTTTGTAAGTTAGGTTATGTAATCTAATATGAATTTTTTTATTTTCTATTTATTAAATGATGTATACTATTTCTCCAAATTACCTCTAAAATATTTTTTTCAATATAATTTATTTTGATAACCAAACGACACAATTTTGGCATACAAATTTAAGTCTTACAATAATATTAGTTTATGAATGTAATGATAAATTTTATTTTAGAAAATTAGTTCAATTTTTTTTATCACGTCCTTATTGAAAATTATAGTAATTCTGATTAAATGATGATAGTTTAAGGACTTTTAATTTTATCCCTAAAATTAGTTATTTAAAAAAAATGAAATTAGTAAAAATTATTATTGTTATCGGGTGATTCATTGATTGTCGTGCGTTTACAAGCCGGGTGGAGAAGCGCGGCGGCGAATTGAACTGAACTGAAAAGCGTCAACCCTAGAATCAAATTACAGGCAAAATTGATGGCTTCATCCCAGCAATGGATGATGACGGCACCGCCTCAGCCGAGCATTCCGTCATCCACCAATTACCAGCCCTACCACCAGCCAGCCACCGCCGAGGAGGTCAGAACTCTCTGGATTGGGGATTTGCAGTACTGGGTCGACGAATCCTATCTCCAGTCTTGCTTCGCCCACACCAACGAGGTACATACTTTCTGCACGGTATATATAGCTGCTTGAATTTTGTTCCCCAAACGACTCATATGAACAAACTCGATGTCGCTGCAGCTTCTCTCGATAAAGATAATCAGGAACAAAATCACTGGCCAGCCTGAGGGATATGGTTTCGTTGAGTTTGTTTCACATGCGGCGGCTGAGAGAGTCTTGCAGACCTACAACGGAGCGTTGATGCCCGGCACTGAGCAAACGTTTCGATTGAATTGGGCGTCTTTCGGAGCCGGAGAGAAGCGTCACGATGCCGGTCCCGATCATTCTATTTTCGTAGGTGACTTGGCCCCTGATGTCACTGATTACCTTTTGCAAGAGACCTTCCGCTTGCAGTATCCGTCTGTTAGGGGTGCCAAAGTCGTCACTGACCCTAATACCGGACGATCCAAAGGTTATGGGTTTGTCAAATTTGCCGACGAAAATGAAAGAAACCGCGCTATGTCGGAGATGAATGGTATTTATTGCTCCTCTAGGCCTATGCGTATCAGTGCAGCAACTCCGAAAAAGGGCGCTGCTGCTGTGCCCCAGCAGTATGCTGCAGCAAGGGGTAAGTTTTAATTTTTTGTGAAACAAAATACTGCGAGTAGCAAGGCTTCATCGATTTACAGTCAGATGGATGTATATAAAGTGCTAGTTACCTCTGCGTAAGTCGATCTGTGCTTCTATATAGATGATTAATTTTGAAAGGGATCCACATGGCTACTATTGTTAAAGATGAATTAGGCTTATGGTTATCTACTTTTTTTTTTTTTAAACTTTTGTTACTCAGACATCGGGAAGCAGCGACAATTAGCTCTCTCTTCATGAGATACTTTTCACAATCTCTTTCGAACAGTTATCTACGCTCTCACTTCTGATGAATGAAATATATTGATTTACAACAAATTGCATTTCTTGATCCTAAAGCTATATGTTAAATTGAATACGAAAAGGTCCGTTAAATTTCTTTTTTTTTTATAGTAAAATTTTCTTAATTTAATTTAAACATTGTATTTTATGAAATGAACTGGTCGGCATCTACTTGAATAAATAAGATTTCATTCACACTTATGACCTTGAGCAGCTTGCGTTTACATTGGCAATTGATGTTGATAGACTCAGTCTTGATGCTAACTTACTGTTGTTTTGTTATTTTCTCTGCTTATTTTGATAAAATGTCGCACTTAACATTTGTTATTAGCTCATGAAGCTCGTGAGGTAATTGAATGTTGTGCTTACCTGACTGCTTTTTTCATATAGGTGACTTCAATCAGCTTATATTGTACTTACTTTTTAATAAAGTTGCAGGTTAACCTTACCGTTCAAATTAAAAGACAATGTCAATTCTTGTCAGTGCATATATGATGATATCCAAACTAAGAAATCATGTAGTTTTTGATCCACATTTACGATTATTTATATTTGTTTTGATGCAGCAGCATATCCTGCAGCTTACACACCCTCTGTTCAGTCTGTTCCTGTGGACAGTGACGTCAACAACACTACTGTAAGTGTAACCTACTACGTTCATGTTAAATTATCACGCTGCATTCGCTGATTGAATTTTGTGCAGGTATTTGTTGGTAATTTAGACCTTAATGCTACTGAAGAGGAATTAAGACAAGTGTTTTTGCCATTAGGGGAGCTTATCTACGCCAAAATCACTCCGGGTAGGGGTTTTGGATTCGTGCAATATGTAACAAGGTATTCTTCTTAAGTTGGATAAACCGTATCAAGATGATTTGTAATTTCTTTTTGAAATATGTTATACCTATTGGAGGTATAGTAATCCGTGAGTTTATAATGACGCTCTATGCTTTCTTTTTCTGTTATCTTAAAATGAGAAGCTAGTCTGGGCAAATGGAAGTCAATGATATTGTGGAATATTGAACATCCTGTTTACGGAAACTTTTTTAGGACACCACTCAGTTTCCTAAATTGCTCTCTTGCTCTTTGCTAAGATTGAAAACTTATGTAAATTCTTTTCCTGACAAAAATCATTACTAAATGTCAAGCAAATCTATCTATTTGTCTTTCTGTTGGAACTCAGATTCGCACAAATGTCAAGTTTAATTACCCATTTACATATCCTCAGGCACCTTCCACATCAGGCTCACTCCAAAATGATAATTGACATGTCAAAAATCACCATGCATCTTGAACTTTCTTAGAACATCTGACCCGTTTCAATACTTTACATGCTCTGATGATGTGATATTTAAATATTACACTATTTATGTTATGATAACAAAAATCTTATTTTACATCCTGATGACTTATCATTTTATTCTTTTTCTCAGAATTGTCTCTATCGTATAGTAATTATTGACTTTATTTATTCCATAGGGCATCTGCTGAAGAAGCAATTCAAAGTCTGCAAGGAACCATAATACGACAGCAACCAGTACGCCTTTCTTGGGGAAGGAGCCAGACAGCTAAACCGGTATTTTTTCGTCTATACTCAATCCGTTCTTAGGCTTACATACATGCATTTTATTTTCATTTGGGCATGAGTTAGTTGCAGGATCTTTAACACTTTTGTGGCTTGTCTTAGTAACATGAAGTCCCCACCTAGGGATATTAGTGTTATGGGTAAGCTAGGGTAGTACAGGAGTTATGAATAAAGTTGAATTCAGAAGTGTTAAAAAAATTCACGTATCAGTATCAATTTCAATTATCGTGTGACTTGAACGTTAGTTCATTTGTTCTTTTTCATTCACATAATGCAGGAGGTACCTGGTGGCTGGAGTCAGCAAGTAGACCCAACTCAGTGGGCTAGCACTTATTATGGTTATGGACAAGGTTATGATGCCTACGCATATGGCGCAGCTCAAGATCCGTCATATGCTTATGGGGCATATAATTACGCCCAATATCCCAATCAGGTAGTATATTATTTTTATTGGTCTAGCTTGTGTCTCTTTTTTCCACTTTGCATGTATCATGTATTCTGTCCTGAACATGTCGATAATGTCCCTTCAACCGCGCTTTAATTTCGATAGTCACACTCAACAATATAATCAAGTTCATGCTTGGGAGAATAAACAACTTGCCTGTTTAGCAATTACCATATGTTCTCCTGAACATGCATGGATTGTGGGAACTTATGTACGAGTTGAGGCTCTTTGAGCGTCCACCGTATCGTCGGCAGTGTATGCGGGCTGCTGCTCCTAATGTGCCGTTTTTTTTTTTAAATAAAAAATAGATTGTGTAACAATTGAGCTTGTTCATTAAGTTGATTTTAAATGACCACTATTTTTATTTTCACAGGTCGACGGCACACATGAAATGGCGGCTGCTGTTCCCACTCTGGAGCCGAAGGACGACTTGTATGATCCCTTAGCCACACCTGATGTCGATAAGTAATTCTCTTTACCCTTTCCTTTGTTCTGGCAACAGATCACCTATTAATTTTCAAAATACAATTTTCTTGCTTGTTTTATCTGCTCATCAGCATCTAAATTTTCTGTTGACAGATTAAATGCCGCATATGTTGCCATTCACGGAAACACCATTTTGGGACGTCACATGTGGATGAAAACCTCCTCACAATCATAGAAAGCGTAGCACATGACTCACCTAGCTTGCCATCTCCATCATCACCATTTTGCCAATCTTGTTTTGTGCTTCAATGAAACTTTTACTGAAGGCCATGTTGTACGGTTGTTTCATATATCTAGTGACATCGGGGTTTTAGGAAGTGGCATACATTTCTACATTGAGATTTTTTACTAAGTAGCAAATATGAAGCAAAATAGCTGGCTCAATTGTTTTCAACATCTTTTTCAACAACGTACCTACAGAAGAAGCAACTCATTATCTAATTAATGTCCAAGGAGGGAGGGGTTCTGCTAAGCTGCCATGGTAGGATTGAGGTCGAGCCAGTTGGATGTTTTCCATGATCCTGCGAACTGTGACGCCATTGATTGATTTCAGGGCAGAAATGGATGGGCGGGGTAGGAAATACCTTACTACTCACTCGAGTGAATCAAGAGCAGTTCGGACTTTGGACGAGCACATCAGTTTAAGTTTGATCATAAGTTACTTGCGGATTCATTGGGAGGGGAATTTTTCCATTGTCAACCTGCTTGAATCAAAAAAGCCATCCCAACTTATTCCCAAGCCTCTGCAGCCATTTTGTTGATAACAACCACATATGCTGGTGCGACTCTGACTTTGGCGTTCTGGTTAGAGATTTCTGGAAATGGGCCGTGGCTTTACTTGACCTGGTTTCCAGGTGGGTCTGTTTTGAATCTTCTAGCCTCGTCTCTGGCTGAACCTTGATTTTAACTGGTTTCCCTATTTTGGACTTGTCCTCCATTTTGGCAATATCTAGAGCCCTCGCACAAATCGGGAACCCCTGGTCGTCCCATGATTCGAGAATTACGCCAGACCCTACACAGCAGCTATCAATGTAGAACGCAGCAAACTGTCCGGCAGCCAGGCCTTGGTCGTCCTCAGACAAATGAACCACCGCGACATTGTCTGAGCTACTTTCACCGTTTTCCGTTATTATTTTGCAGCTGTAGAAGCCAGGACCGTGTCGGATCTGACACGGACAGGACATCCCCATTATTATAGGGAAATCATAAAACAACAGCTAACACATTGAACCAATACCCATGTGATGCAAGCTCATTTATTTACCTTACATTGCAGTTGATTGGTCAAGTCTGGAGCTACGCCCGTCACCCAATTCAGGGAGCCAACACGAAAGGTGCGCCTCCTCTTATCGACTGAGAAATAGTTTCTCGATACGAATACAACATTGTTGTCAATATCTTTCTCAACAACGTACCTACAGACGAAGCAACTCATTAGGCTTGGATCCATCCCTGGTCTACTAATGTCCAGGAAGGAGGTCAGCTAATTTGCCGTAGTGTCATTGCTATTACCACATGTTACATTACCAGGGTCCTCCAGGGAGACGAAGCCCCTGACGTTGACCAATTGTGTAGAACCAAAAACCTCTATGTTTGCCAAGGAAATCGCCTGTTTCAGCCTCTAATATCAGTCCTTCCATCTCCCCAATATGGCGAGCAACAAACTCACTGAACTTTATCTGGTGATCACATAAAGCCCGTGCATTTCAGACAATGTTATTACAGTGAAATGATGGTCAAGCGAATGAAGCATACTCATTGCAATGACATACCCACAAACACAACCTTCACATAAAAACATGACCGAGTTTATTTCAATAGTGAAGAGAAAAAGATACCTTTCCGAGGAAGCATATTCCTTGTGAATCCTTCCTATTTTTGTTGGGAAGATCAAATTTGGTGGCAAGTTCTCGAACTTCATTCTGCTCAAGAGTAATGATAGTATTTCAGTCTGAAGATACTTTAGGTTTGTAAAACTATGTAAACAAGGTAAAAGAAAAATGAAACCAAAAGAACCATAATCGTCGGTCTATAATTGAAATAACCATAGTGTATAATACTCGTACACCCTTAACTCGAATTGTAAGACGGAGCTAAAATAGTTTGCTAATTGTACCTTAGGAATGCCGCCAAGTGGAAATATCAGTCTCTTCAACTGGGCTTGTGAGAGATGGGATAAAAAATATGTCTGGTCCTTTACCTAAAAAGACGTTGTTTTTTTTCAAGACCAAGAAATGGCGCGATGAGAAACTAAAGAGGATAAATTTTTCAAGGAACATACCATGTCCATTGATAATTCTAATACCGAGGGCTTATCATAGTGATCTACGGAAGGATGGACCACTTTTGCGTAATGACCTGAAGCAACGTAGTCAAAATTCATGCTGCTGATGGCATCCATAAATGCACCTATAGGGAAACAAAACAAACAAACCTTGATTGATAAATTTGATTTCGTTATTATTTGTGCTGAGGGGCGGTTGGCTGAGAGTGAGATTCATTGAAACGCAACGAAATGATCCGACCACATACCAAATTTTATTCGTGTATTGCAGAGGACGTCCGGGTTAGGAGTCCTGCCACATTGATACTCTTGAATAATGTAAGAAACCTGTAAGAAAATAACATAATAATCGATAACATTTACTGACGACAACATGAAAGGTCGTGAAGCAAATACCACATGATACCAAAAGCAGCAGGACTTGCCACATTGTTCCAATACTCATCGGTCAAGTGAACAACCTCTAATGGCACATTGACCTATAAAGAAAAATTAAAAATATTGCTCAGCTCCATTTTGAATAAATACAAATGAAATATAACATTCTGACGGAAAATAAGAAAACATAACGAATTTGTGATCAAGATTCAAATGTATAACTGTCAAAGTACAAATATAAGAAATCAAATATGAGCTGTTAATCAGCACCGGTAATCCAGAAATACAACATACGGGTAAATAGTAGCCAGTTAAAGGCTGTTTGTCAGTAGGGCGACAGCTGATGGAAATTACTCAGTAAATCCTAATTAGATATGTTTTCTGATTAGCCACAATTGGGTGGGCATTCCAGAATAGATGGAAGAGAAGAGGAAGTGAAACGTGGTGATACCTGATCACAGACAGCTTTGGCATACTTCAAATCTTCATCCCAAGGACACTCCGACCAAAAGTTTTCAAAGTCTTCCTAGGACATTCAAAAAAATTATCCACTAAGTTGCACAAAACAAGTGCGTAAATGGGTACGGGTACAAATACGTGAGACGTGAATTTTAAAATTATTAGTAAACAGGAACGACACCAAAACGTTTACTAAATTTCTTAAAAATCTATTATTTTTAATTGTTAATTGAGAAATTCACAAATAACTAATTGTTATGAGCAAAAATGGGATAGAAATATCCATCCAACAAATATATCTAAGCAAATTTTTAATGTTTTTTCGAACATACAAGTAGTATTTTTAAGCAGCTAAAGTTATATGAGAAGCTTTTTCTGAGAGAAGCTTATTCAAGGTTTTGGAGTTTCCGTTCCCTCTCGGAGTTTGTGCCACATAGATTATCCATTGTAAAATTTACTGCTCATACAGTTCAGAAATTCAATTGCAGTGGAGATGTGGAGGAAAGGCGCGTACTTGGAACCAGATTTTGAGGTAGAAAGCGGTACAGGAGTGACCAGCGGCGTGGAGCAGGCGGAGAGCGACGCTGCTGTCAACGCCGCCGCTGACGAGGACAGCGATTTTCAGCTTAGTGTGGGGCATAGAGCAGCGGAGGTAGGGCTGAAGGTCCGCGCGGAGGAGGGTTTTGGGGGAGAGGAGCGGCTTTTGGGAAGAAGGGGTTGCGCAGAGTGACCTGACTAGGGTTTTGGGAGGTTTGCGGGATTGAGAGGCACGGTGCGAGAAGGTGGGAGTGAGGTTTAAGGTGGAGGGGATTGAAGCGAGACGAGGAAGGCATGAGCCGGGTCTCGGTCGGAATCTGGATCCCATGTTTATCAGCATCTGTCCGTGTGCCTGTCGGGGCTCTGGGTCAGTCCATGAATCCGCAAGAAGGAGAAGCAAGAGTGTCATAATCAAGCCTCTAAAATGACGCCGTTTAATCTATCGGCCGCTAAAATGACGCCGTTTCTTAAGATCCTCGGCCAAACATGTACTTAAACTATTAAAATTAATTTAATTTTACATCATAAATTACATATACTTTTGGAAAAAAAATAATAACCTCACACTTCCTCTTCTCGTATTTTTTTAAATATAATAGAGGTTTTGATAAATCTGAAATACAATTTTCAACACACTTAATAAAACATGAACTAAATAAAACTGGCATAAAAAAAGAGGAAAACGGCAGATTTAAAACTAAAAACACAGGCCTTTAAATGCCCTGGACTTTGTCAGTGTTAGCTTTGGAGCGTGTGAGGTTTCTTAGTCTGCATGATCTATAGCAAGTACAAATGTCTGCTTCGATACCAACATAGTATTTGTCTAGTTGTTTAAGATAATGTTTAACAAAACATGTTTTTATGACATGAGTATGAAAATGTTGTAGATGCGTCTAACTTAATCCGCAACTCTTAGCGAGATGGAAGATGTGTAGCTCTGGCCGAAAAAAAAAAAACCAACTATCTCCATCTGTTAGGCTTTCAAATTATTGTGGCTTTTGTGACTACTTGTGAGTGTCTTTTGCACACTGATCCGCTTCTTGACTAACGGATTCACTGGCATGTCTGTCATCTATTGCGGCATTCAGGGCTAGATTTTTGTTCGCATCATTTGAGCATATCAACATGAATACTGTACAAACTACAGAAATCCAACACTGGCAAATGCCGTAAAAAGAGTGCCAGGGTCCGCGAACTCAAAGAGATTGTTAACTAAAATTTTTGCGAAGACGTAGATGACAATATACAGCAGCATCTTGTAGTCTGTAAGTCGGAGACAGAACAATACATCGAGGGACTGAAACCTACTTGTAATTTGTAAACTACTTTATAGCATAGAGGCACTAAGCGAGACTAAGTATATATGCCCTACCAATCAAAGGTTTGTATAACTAATTGATAGCACCTGGGGATGAAATGTATCTGCTGTTCAGCCAACTTTCTCGGTGTTCGTGTCATCAGAGGGCCAGATGACTGTCTCCATCAGCCTCGCACGCATCAGCTCCAGGTTTTCATCGGAGATCTCCTTGTACATCTCCGCATGGTTGCATTTCTAAATCACAAAACCAATAGACTTAAATAGCAGAGAGCCAAATGTGGGTTCACAGAGAGTCATAGCTGATCAACTGTGTGAGTTTATCACACGGAATTTGTTTTTTTTTCAATTTGTAGTCAATCTCACTATTTAATTTCGATTTGTATTGGTGGTTTGTTGAAAGCAAACCGAGAATGACAACCTCAGTCTGAAATATTTTGACAGACATGTGCATGACGTAAAGAGCAAACCGAGGATGTCATTCCCGGTTTTTCTAAACAAACCGCTTATGTTATTCGCATTTTTGTCAAATATGGAATATTCAAGTAGGGTAGAATCGAAATTCAATTGCGATAAATAGAGGGATGAGTGCAAATAAGAAAAAAAAATCTGTAACAGATTACTATGCGGAGAGAAACGAGTAGGGCTACCTTGATCCATTTCGCATACAAATGAAGCCTGGTGACCATTACTCGCTCCGCCAGTTCATGCCGTTCCTGCTAACCAGAAAAATTGAAGAAGAAAAGATGTCATTCCTCCTTCCAAACACAGACATTCAGTCTCAGATGTTTGTCATTTTTAGAGAGCAATCTGCGCATCACTGAGAATCCACAACTTACCTTCCCAAGAGTGCGAAGAAAGCGCTTCCCATCTCCTGGCTTGTTGTTCACAACGAAACTGTTACAAAAATCCAAAAACAACGCAATAAGGCTCTCCCCGAAATGCAGATATCAAACACAAGCAGTATCCTGAAGTGCAGACCCCATAAGTTATGGCATTTCTACTTGACATGAGAAACATACAGATGGGGCTACGAGTAGTAATAGCGGCCAGAAAGAACATAATAGAATGGTTGCGCAATTGTGCTTTTAAAACTCACTCATAGAACCATCTGTACTGAGTTGGATTCATCTCGTAAAGCTGGTTCATCACAGTCCTCACTGCTTTATATGTGAAATAATTCAAAATTTGCTGCAAAAATGACAAGGAAATACATCATGAGTTAGAGAATGAATTTTCTTCATGGCAAAGTGTTTTGGTTGACCAAAATTTAATTTAATCATATCATAAACAGATAAACATTAAATTAAGGAAAAAATGGATATAACCTGCCAAGTTATATAAGTTATATACTCTTTAAAATGGTGTTTAGAGGTTTTAGGGTATCATTGTTTAATATTTCTTAGGTTTAGGTTTTAGGTTTAAGAGTTTTATGATTGTGAAAAATGTTGTTTTTTATGAATTTTTAAAACATCCTATAAGATATTATAAATATTAAATTTTAAAATAAAAAAAATACTAAAAATCATGAAACAATAAAACTTATAAATTTCCGAAATTCTACTACTTACTAAAAATGATCTAAAATAACGTGTTTCAACTTTCAACAGCTAAAAGTGCAACTTATATGCACTGAATAAATTAACCAATAAAATAACCAATTATTTAAAATTACCAATTTGACATCCTCAAAGCCATCCTCATATTGCCCAGCAACCTCACTCACGATCACCGACGACGACCTCCTCCTCCCCTTCCCCCTCCGACCGCCGCCTCTAATCATCATCCTCCTCCGATCCTGCCACGAATTCACAAACGAGCTACTCAACTCCACGCCCCGACGTTCTCGCACGACGACGACGGTCCTCGTCCGGTTCCCAGACGGCATGCCTCCGCGGGCCAAGCACAGGCTCGGACAGCTTACCGCTCCGCCAGCCATCCTCTACAGAATCAAAGCGCGGTTGTAATTGATGGAATCGACGAAATTCCGGCTTTCCGATTTATTTACTATTTATTGAAGAATCCGGGAGACGCGTGTGAATGAAAATTTGAATAGGAAAAGCGCCTCCACGGAGAAGAAATGTGATTCGCATTTGGCAGCTGCTGCTGGGCTGCAACGGGTCGATCGATCGATCGCCATACGTTGCTTCTGAGGCTCCGAGGCTGCCACGTCACCGCATGCGTGGCTTCCACACTTGTTCCTCTTCTTGTAGTCGAGAATTCAGATTTGTGGTTAGACAGGTCAGGCGGGTGGGTGGCCGGCTCGTTTGTCGTCGGGTGTTGTGCGAACTGGAAAGTGTGACACGCGTTCTTTCGCCTCGGGCTGAACGGCCACCGTCAATTGCGGGAGGCACGTGGGCCTTCTCCATGGAAGCCCAATACGCCCTTGCACAGCCCGATAATTCAAAGCCCAAATTTGCAAACGACGGCGTTTCGTGCCTGACTCTTCCTACAAAACCCGTAGTCACAATCCAAATGCATTTCGTGGTTCACATGTGATAAAACTTCCTCCGTCCTCTAATATCATTTAATTTGAATAGATTATAATGAAGTAAATGTTAGCGGTTTTGAACATATTTAATGTGTGAATGGAAGATGTTTTTTTTTTTAAATTAGTGCAAAAAGTAAAATTAGTAGATTATTACTAGTGATGAATAATTTTTTTATTGATTATAATAAAGAAGTGATTAATGTTTGACGTTTTAAAATAGTTGTTGATATTAAATAAACATTGAAAATTATTAAATGATAAATAAAAATGAACAAAAAAATTGATTAAATAACGTGTAAAAAAAGACAGAGAAACTAATATTTAAGATTATGATGTGGTTTCGTTACATGTTATAAAATTAAAATGTCACGTAATAAATATTAATTTTAATAGAATCACCGAATCAAGTAGACATATTCGACACAACCCACATTTTTGAACCTGAAAATTGTACGCGTAGGTACGACATAGATAGGATAGGCATCTCCGACACCCTCCCACAGTTGCAACTTTCCAAGCTGAAATTCAAAAATATCTGCGCAGTGGACAGAAAGCAAGTGCCTATGGTGACCCACATAAACACAATGACAAACAGAAGCTGGATCATGAATAAATATCAAATATTTTAGTAACTTTTAAACGAGATGGTTAACCGGTCGGTCAATATTGTCCCTTTAAGAATGACTTCTATTTTGATACAATTTCCTAAGTATGATTTTTGAGGTATGATTTGGTCTTTTGATATCCTAAATACTAAATAGAAAAGGGAGATATTACGTATCTGCTTTTGGGTTCCACTGTCACATATTCTTCTCCTCTGTGCCATGCCTTTATATAAAGCCAGTGGTGGCTTTCACCATTATCACTTTTTTGATATCCTCCTGGCGCAATTATTCCTCCGCCATCTCCCATCTTCTCATCTGTATGATTACCCGTAGCAGAACAAGGCTGAAGGCGTCAGCTCCAGCAGCTCCCTGGCGACGCCCAGCCACTGAAGCTTGTGAAAGCGGCCATGTGGGTGCGAAGCTGTTGGAACAACTGGCTGCTTCAGCTTCAGCTTCAACTTCAACACCTTGTGCTGAGCCAGCAGACAGTGACAAGCGACACAGCAGAGAGCCGAGTAACAGAGAAGAAGCTGCTGGCGCTGGAGCAGCCTATGATTATGGTGATGGTGGTGGCGGCGGCGGCGACAGCCGGTGCTCGACACCTAAAGGGAAGAGGTTCCGCATACCTGAGATTTCAAGCTGCCCTCCTGCACCGAAGAAGATGAGAGCAAGCAGTCCTTGCAGGGCGAAGAGCAGGTCCCCTGTCGCCTTATTTTCTCCACCGGAGTTGGAGTTTCTTCTGTTCCTGGGAGTCCCTTCTGAAAACAACAACATCTCAGTAGTTTGACGTGGTCGCGTCCGTACAGCTAGACAGCTCAGTCTCCTAGGCCGCGGTGTGTCTGTTGGTGTGAGTAAGAGTGAATGGTATCATCATCATCATCATGTAGAGTAGGTGTTGTGGGCGAGCTGCGGGTAGCAGCTCTTTAGTCAGTCAGGCACCATCAACGAACATACCCTCTTCATCTCAGAGCAGGAAGATGAGGTGGGTGCTCCGGATGGGTCTGTCAAACAACTTGATTTTCCTTTCTGAGAGTTAATTGCTTCATCATCTGGTATAAGGGTACCAGAGATGGAGGTTACATAGTTGAAAGTTTCACAAAATAGTAAGCGTGCTAGCTAGTGAGCTTAGTGGCAGGCCGGCCAGCCTGCATGAATCCCAATTCAAGGGATAGCGTTTGGCTTGTAGACAAATGCTCTTTTGTGGTGTTTTGTTGGCCACAACATCTCTCTCTTGCTCACTTGTCATGTCTTTATGCGCTTCTCTTTTCATATCATTTTCCATCAATGCCATCTTGCTGTTTCTTCATGTGTCCAAAGCATGGCATGAGACTATGATGTTACTCAGAGCTAATGCATGTAAGGCAGGTTTGGGGTTTGATACGGCTGTGGATGATTTCCCTGTCGGTCTTCTCCTCAAAGCTTTTTTTTTCTTTTTGAGTCTTTGCAAGTGTCATTGTTGGTAGTTGGAGGGAGAAAAAGGAGCCCGACTCAGAGCTGCTTGTTTTTTATTGAAAGAAGAAGACATGATTGGTTTTTCGAAATGATGAGAAATATGAGCTTCGGTGGGTGTCTACATGTCGTGGCCTCACCAGACATAAAATGGAATCCGATGCCGCTGGGTGGGTTGGGTCTACTTGCACTGCTCACCTTCTTCATCCATGCGATTGCGTAGCCCAGTTTGAGCTAAGACGAGCTTCGCAGTTAGGCATGTGTGAGACTCTTTGTAACTCGAATAACACCAATAAAGCAATATTTACGTGAAAAACACTCGTAAAGCTTCAAAATGCTGGGCAAAAAAGTAGCTGTTCCGCAAGAAGCTGGTTGATTTTGCTTCCATAAATAAGTTTTACACTCAGATAAAAGTGCGAGAGTAGGCTCAAATGTATGTATTTCATTTAGTATTCATTGCACCTTGCAAGATTATAAACCATCATGATGTCGACGGTTCTCAGTGTCGTCCACGTCTTCAATGGTGTCTACAAACTCGGGCTGCTCAATCCCGCTTTCCTGGCTAGCGGGAGACTCATCTTCTCGAACTGTTGAGTTCTCAGCAGGCTCCATGGCGTTAACCACAGTTGGCTGCTTATCCATCATCCCCGAGAGAGCCAATCTCGGAGACCACTCGAGCACATCATCGATAATATTGTAGACCCGCTTCTGATACCTGCAGTGTAAATATGGCAACTTGAGAAACAGAGAAAGACAGCAGCTAAGGGAAGAGTTGAAGGAGCTTTGTCAGATTCAAGGCCAGACCTTGCTCTAGCAGCCTCATCGGGAGCGTGGTGCCTCAACAGCAATATTACCAAAACCGCCACAATGGCGTAGAAAAGTCTAGCCGTCCACTTTGGTTTCTCCTCCTCGTCCTTCTTGGGCCAGAAACGGAATAATTCCCCTAATGTTGCTTCCTCCGCAAGGATATTGGGGAAAAACCAAACTCGCTTACCCAAAAGGATCCACATAGCACCAAAAATCGTGGCTCTCACTGTAAACAGAAAAAATACAGGTTAAACGCTCTTCATCAAGTATACCACCACACCAGCACAAGTAAAGAATAAAAAAAAAACACGGGGTATTGAAGTTCATTGTGAACATTTTTCTAGTCAGCTGAATGGATAATGGTTGAGATATGAAGGCTGAAAGTCCAAAAAATTGATGATTAATCGAGCGTGGATTAAAATATCAAAAAGCTGGAACTTAAATTTAAAACAAAAATTGTACAAAACCCAACGTTGGAACTGCTAATTCTTACCGAGAAGCAAGCTGAGTATGAGTAGGAGAAGTCCCGCGCATACGTACAGTATAATCAGCTTGACCTGATGGGGATATATGGGAAATAAGCAAATCGCTAGCGTTAAGACAGGCCAAAAAAACGAGAGAAGAGTCTGCCATAGCGGATGCCTTTTCACGAAAGTCCACGCAAAGAATGCGTCATTATCAGAAAATACTTGTTCCTGAAAAGACAATATATTGTGAAAATTGACAAGATTGAATTAAATATCCATAGAATAAGATCCGGACTCAAACTTGAGAACCAGATTTGCATAAACTGAACCATCAGTGCAAATTGAAAGAAGATGCTCACTGTAGAAGGATAACATATGTGACTAGCAAATTTTGCAAACAACAGATATTAGACGTGGTTGGCAAAGTTTGATAACTCTAAGGCTGTGTTTGGTTCAGGGAAAATTTAGTGGAAAGGAAAATGTGGAGGAAAATTGGTAAAATCCAATGTTTGGTTTAGATGGAAAATATGAGGGAAAGAAAAATATGTGAAAAGTTTGAAGGAAATTTAATGTAAATTAAAAGGAGTTTTCAAACTTTCCTTCAAATTTTCCATTCTAAACCAAACAAAGGAAAATAAGATGGAATCAAATTTTCTTTTCCCTACAATTTTCCCTAAACCAAACACAGCCCAAGACTCAATCAAAGGGTAGTTCCCAATATTTAGAATAATATAATTAGCATGAATGTATACACATAAACAATATAATTATTTAATTTAACACATAATCATGACAACACTTATAATGTAGACATACTCACAGGGTATATCTCCAAATGCGCTGGCCAGGTGGATAGTTTTTTCTTCCCAGGACGGAGAGTTTTGACCACACGATCACATCGGACTAGAAGGCTCTTTCTCAGTAAGGTGTTGCCTATCTCTTCTACTTCGAGAGTCTTATCCGCATCGAGAGTATCTTTCAGCTCAGGATGATTTCTCAAGAAGTTCACAAAATCTTTGCCCCTGAAGTACTCAACGCGCGTCTCTTGCAAGACTGCCCACCGGGATTCCAAACCCTTATGGTCTCTCACCTTCTCGGCAAACAGCTGAAATACATCCTTCTTGCTGCCTTGTTTCTACAAATCAAATTGCACTAAAGTCAGATAGAAAAAGAAAAGCACTGCAGCAACATAAACCTTATAAGTCCAGAACAGTAGTCTAGCCGTGATCCTGAAATGTTCAACACATTAGGGGATTCAATGCAAGCGAGGAACTTCTCCCCTCGTAGCAAAGAATCTGAGCAATCTCTCCAGCTTGATAGTGGCGCCAGCCAGATCACGCCCACGTCCGGCATATCCATGTCCCATGTGATGCACTTTGTTGGACAACACCCAAAGCAACTAGACCAACAACTAGTTGGTAGGGCTAAACTTTTTTTGGGACAGAACAAAAAAGAAACTGAATGTTTATGAAACTTGTTCAAAACCAAATTGACTTGAGCAAGATAATGCAGCCAATTTGAAGGGAAGCATCAAAAGGGAAGATCAAACTGAAATTAGGATTGTTCAGGGAACCCTATAAATGCTTAATTTCAATCGGTAAGGTTGACACCGATAACTCAACAACTAAGCACCAAACTCCAATTTCATTCCAAGAGAGCAACAAAGACAACCAAATCACAAACCCCAAAAGATCCGACTGACCCAAATCCGACGGAAAAACGAGAAAAGGAAAAGGGGGTTCAAAGAAGCAAACCCCCGGTGGAGTGTCGCTGGTGCCATTTTGCAGAGACGACGGTGATCGCCTGACCCTCTTCCTCTCCGCGCCCGATTTCTTCATCCCGGAGGTCGCAGTCTCGCTCTTCCCAGCCCAGCAGACTTGCTGCCACTGCGCTTGCTGTGAGCGATTCTTCCTGGCGAAAAGGCGCAATCTTGAGGCGCTTCCTCAGGAACCGAGCAGCGGTGCGATGGTGAGTGGTGACGATCCAAATGGGTGGGGTGATGTTTTCGGTTCCGATTTAGGTTAAGCGGATTAAATGACATTAAAAACTCCAAAAATACTGTTTGCCAAACAAGTACTTATCTTTTTCTTATTTCACAAATTCTTTTAATCATTTTAATCAATTTTGCAATTAGAGTATGTAAAATATCTGAGAAAACAATTTCTAAATCTGATGTTTGATTTCGCTGATTAGAAATGGGGTCGCACGTTTCTCTTATATCCAACTTAGTTAAATTTTATGCATATTTATTTATTTATGATTGAAATAATTTTAAATTAATATGTAAAGTATAGTACATATAATTGTATGGTTAGGTTGTGTTTGGTATTGGGGAAATTTGAGGAAAATGAATTTCTCATATATTTTTTCTTATTTTGTTGCAGATTGAAAAATTGTGCGGAAAATGTAAAATATTTTTTTTATCTTGTGTGTTTGTTTAGAAAAAATGAGAGGAAATAAAATGAGAGTAAAAATGAATTTTACATTGATTCCAATTCATTTTTCTTGGTTTGGTTAGAGAAGAAAAATTATTAGGAAAGTGATAAACAATTTATGTATTGGTGAAGTTTTTCTTCTTAGTTTTCTTCATCTTACATTATCTCAAGGCTCAACCAAACAAAGAATTTATTCTCATTTTTGTTCAATTTGTTTTTCCTGTGAAAATTTCTAGACCAAACACAGCCTTAAGGCTTTATTTGATTTAGAGAAAGTTAGAGCTAAAATTAGAAGAACTGGGGAGGAAAAAATAAAGCAAAAAATTTAAGTTGAATTGTAACTATTTTCATTCTCGAACCAAATAAGAAGAAAATTATAAGAAATCCCTATAAATTATATTCTCCCGTCATTTTTTTCTCTATCTCAAACCAAACAAAGCCTGAATGGATTAATTTTTTTTTTATTTGTTTATTTTCTAACTCTATACTTTCTCTAAATCGAACATAAAATTCTACTCTATATTTTCCTCTCAGACCCTCAAATTTTCCCTACATCAAACACACTTATTAATCTATTTTTCTTGGTTAACTGTTTAAACAGTTTTGAATTGACGCTACATTCAATTTTGCTAAAAGTTTTTAATTCAATTAATTAGTTGAAACTAATAGCAAAATGTAAAAAAAAGCTAATTATAAATACATGTCTCAAACTGTCCCCACTTTCAAAATTTGGAACCGAATACAATTTCTTACCTCAGACCAGCATAAAATAAAAATTTGGTAAAAAAATCATCCTAATTACATAATACAAGGAATATAACATTACAATCTAGATATTAAAAATATATTATATCTTATTAAATGATGGGTGAAAAATTATAAAGAAGACAATTATAGGAATGTGCGGCCTATGATCATAAAAATAGCATAATTCTGAATTGGATAAAATTAATTACAAAATGATTACAAAACCTCAACTGTGTAAATTATTAAGGTAAAGTGTTAAAATGACAAGTTACCATAAGATAAAACTCAATATATCTTTTAATTAACGCATCAATTTTAATTTTTAAATTCATAAATCAGTTCAAATTTATTCTAAACTCGATCATCAAGTCTCTATTCTTCCAATTTAATGTTTCAACAGAGAAATAAGAGAAAAATGAATTCCTATTTCATTTTTTTTATTTGGTTAGATATGAAAAATTATGTAATATTTAGTTTTATAAAATTATAATTATTTATTTAATTTTCTTTCCCCAACTTTTTCCAAATCAAATATCAAATTCTTTATAATTTCCATTATCATTTTCATTCATCCTCGACTTTCCCCAAAAACCAATTATTAACGAAAATAAATTTTTGGGTGGACATGTGGACTGTAGACACCACCCATAAGGAGATACGTGACACTTTGAAAAGTCAAAGTGACACATGGCGATTTCGTATTGGTTGTGAAATTTGTTTAATTTTTCCACGCACCACTAATCAAAGTGACACAATTGGCGAGTCCACAATCTCACAGTCCACGTGATGAACTATATCCACCAAAAATTTCTCTATTACCAAATTTGTCGCAACTTTACTGTTTTCTCCATTTAGACACTGACTTGAAATGGACGAGGTTGCACCAAATAGTATAATCCATCTAGATGCTCCTCTCTATGTATCTATTACATTCAACATGTTTTAAATGCAATTCTCATTTTAAAAATTTATTTTTTATTACAGTCAAACAGTAAATGTGTAAAACATCATGTCTGTCATTTTTTTATTTGTCAGTTAATCAATAATTATTTATCCACTTTTACATATTAATTAGCAATTGAAATACATATTTAATACTATCAACTACTTTTAAAATAAAAAAATTATTAATTCATCAACATAATGCATAAAGAAATCTCTATACATCAATAATAACACACTATATTCCACTTTTTATATGAAATTTTAAAGAATATATTAAATATTTACTTATTAAATATGTGCAACATCTATTATTAATATTTCATCAATTCATTCAATTTAAACTTAAACGATTAATATTAGGCACGAAGTGAGTTTGTATTATAATAATAAATCTCATTATAATTATTTTAAAAAATTATGATCATTAGCTAATTAATAATTTCATTCAATTTAACATAGTACGATGTTAAGGTA
>NQLW01000064.1:822494-842388 GCA_002312845.1 Kalanchoe fedtschenkoi | reverse complement strand
CATCATCGCATTCACAACTACCCACCTTCATCTCCATCCGGCCGAGCTTCCAGCGCCTCCGTTTTGTCGATTCCGAGGTATGTCCCCAGATCCGACACCTTATGTATCTGTAACTGCTTTTTGGTTTCTGGGTCTGAGTCAGTTCAATTCAAGTCAAGTCTCGCCCCATGACTCGACGCGGGTCTCATTCTGAGCCGTGAGCCGCTTCTCGTCCTGGGTCACCTTTTCAATTGCTAAAGTTGCGACCTTGTTGCCAGTGAAGCGCTGAGATGGGGAATTGCTGCGCGTCCCCGAATTCAAGCTCCGCCAAGGCCCGCGAGGCCAAGAAGAAGAAGAAGAAGCCCAACCCCTTCTCCGTTGACTTCTCAGTCAACCACGCCTCCAAGCTCACCGTCCTCAGCGACGCCACGAACGGGGACATCTTGGAGCACTACGACCTCGGGCGCGAGCTGGGGCGCGGCGAATTCGGGATCACTTACATGTGCACCGACATAGCCACGGGCGAGAGGCTCGCGTGCAAGTCCATCTCCAAGAGCAAGCTCAAGACGCCGGTGGACATCGAGGATGTGAGGAGGGAGGTTGAGATAATGAAGCATTTGCCCAAGCATCCCAACATTGTCACGCTTAAGAAGACGTTCGAGGATGACCATGCAGTTCATATCGTGATGGAGCTCTGCGAAGGCGGTGAGCTGTTTGACCGGATTGTGGCTAGAGGGCATTACACTGAGCGAGCCGCGGCCAATGTCACCCGAACCATTGTTGAAGTTGTTCAGGTTCGACTCTAGCACTTCATATTTCTGAAATGCCTCATCTGTTAATTTGCATCGCATACGACACCAAGCATCACCACTGATCTGCGCTTGCCTCAATGAACTTGAAAGATAAGAAAAATTGGAAATGTTTATCTTTCTTACTTTATTGTTTCGCATCACTTTCAGATGTGTCACAAACACGGGGTCATCCACCGGGACCTGAAACCAGAAAACTTCTTGTTCGCAAATGAGAAGGAAACAGCGCCATTAAAAGCCATTGATTTTGGCTTGTCAATTTTCTTTACAGCGGGTAATTGCATTTTCTAGTATTCCGTCTTTATTGTCTCTGTTTCTCCCTTTGTCTTGGTGGATGATTGCGGAATGGATTTGATTGTATTGATCTGAAACAGGTGAAAATTTTACCGAGATTGTTGGGAGTCCTTACTACATGGCGCCGGAGGTTTTGAGGCGCAATTATGGACCAGAGGTTGACGTGTGGAGCGCTGGCGTCATACTCTACATATTACTTTGCGGTGTCCCGCCATTCTGGGCAGGTTCATTTACAGCTTCATACATGAGTATATTTCTCCGTAGAAAGTAGAGGGGCTAAATGTTTATACCGAACAGAAACTGAACAAGGTGTGGCACAAGCTATAATCCGCTCCGTCGTGGATTTTAAGCGCGACCCGTGGCCCAAAGTTTCCGACAATGCGAAGGATCTTGTGAGGAAAATGCTGGAACCAGATCCAAAGCGCCGACTCACAGCTCAGGAGGTCCTAGGTAATGCAAATATGCAGTCAAGAAATCTGTTAAGTTTTCTCGTTTGCTTTTCTCGAGAAAGTTTATTCATCTATCATAAAATTGCAGATCATCCGTGGTTGCAGAACACCAAGAAAGCCCCAGACGTGCCGCTTGGTGAAACTGTGAAGGCCCGACTCAAACAATTCTCTGTCATGAACAAACTAAAAAAGAGAGCGCTGAGGGTAATTTTCCGTGTTTTAGTTCAAAATTGTCTTAAATCTAATTATTTTTTATTTTTTCATTGCTGATTTGAACACTCTTGCCGCAGGTAGTTGCTGAGCACTTGTCTGTGGAGGAAGTAGCGGGCTTGAAGGACGCATTCCGCACCATGGATGTCAACAATATGGGGAAAATAAACCTGGAAGAGTTCAAGAACGGATTGCACAAGCTTGGGCATCATATTGCCGATGCTGACGTTCAAATCCTAATGGAAGCTGTTAGTTCAAAATTCATTCTGATGATGTCTTCTATAACGATATATCACATGCTGCTGCACTCTTGTCTAAATTTGATTTTTGCAGGCTGATCTGGACGGCGATGGCAGTTTGAACTATGGAGAGTTTGTTGCTGTCTCGGTACACCTGAGAAAGATGGCGAATGACGAGCATCTCCACAAAGCCTTTGCCTTCTTTGACAGGAACGGAAGCGGGTACATAGAGATTGAAGAGCTGCAGGAGGCCTTGGCAGATGATATAGTGACTAACATTCAAGAAGTTATATATGGCATCATGCAGGATGTCGACACTGACAAGGTTCGTTCGTTACACTGAAATAACTCCGCAATTCAGACCGATTTTTCTTTGTTTTACTCGTTTTTGCCGTTGCAGGATGGGAGGATCAGCTATGAGGAATTTGCGGCCATGATGAAAGCTGGCACAGACTGGAGGAAAGCATCGCGGCAGTATTCGAGGGAGCGGTTCAACAGTCTCAGCTTGAAGCTGATCAGAGACGGATCTATAAGGGCCTAGAACGGTGGAGAACGGCACATCCGCCACCAGTGACAAATTCATACCTGTTGGTTTTGTAAGAAGTTTGACTTATCAATTGTTGTTGCCCAGCGTCTGATAGGAGAGGTCAAATTAGAAGCAGCAATAGTAGAGCTTGGCTGCATGGTATCTTGACACTGGAATGTCAGTGCTGAGTGACTCATGCAAAGATAGAACATGTCATTGAAGAATGAATATAAAGAGAACTGATTTGTTTGATTGATGATGTTCATCGGTGAACTAGGATCCTGCTAAGCTGGCCTGGCGGGGGAAATCAAGGCTCCCGACCTCAGGCCGTTCGGAGTTCCATTCTCTGGCAGAGCCTAGACTGTGACAACTGATCAGAGAATGACTTAGGATTGCCCATTGACAATTTCTCTCACAGCTGTATTTAGCAGTTGGGTATTTTAAATCATTCGAATGAACTAGGGTTAATACCGCAAATATTCCATTCAGAAAAAAGATCTTTTCCATAAGTTTAAGAGGGGGAACAACGCAGCAAATACGCAAATACGATGCTTTATATTTTCCGCTCCATACTTAAAATAGGGATATCTGAAGAAATTTATTCAATCAAATCTTCAAAGGAATGACTTCAGAGTTTGGCAAACCCCTTTTCCTTCAAGCTTTCCACTGTTTCCTTAAGGCTTACCTCCAAAGGAGTGAATTTTAAGCCCAAACTATGTGCCTTTTCTTTTGAGACTTGGTAAGTAGGTACAAATGGCTTGTCATCGGCGCACCTGAATATATTAAAAGGGATTAGTCAGTATTTTAGGCAGAAAGGTTGACATCAACAACGGATCACGATATCGTCAACACGTGTTTCAAAGTTTTCACACAATACTTATAATGCAGAGTTTGCAGACTCTGAGGGTGTGTTTGGTTTAGGGAAAATGAATTCCTCATGAAATCCATCTTATTTTTCTTTGTTTGGTTAGAGTGGAAAATTCATAGAAAGTAATAAAACACTCTTTGTTTTGTTAAAATTTTCCAATTAATTTTTCTTTCCTTACTCTCTTTAAATCAAACAAACGATTTATTCCCATTTTCCTCCAAATTTTCCTTTCCACCAAATTTTTCCTAAACCAAACACACCCTAATTGAATATTTTAAAATCTATCGGGTCATGAAGACTAACCTGACCGGAAGTTTAATACCAGGGTAAAGCTCACGTAGCTTGTTCACCACTTCAGAAAAGTGGGCAACTCTCTCAACCAAACAGTATCTCCCACTAGCTGAGGGAACCTCAAATCCTAGAATGTGGGCTTCTGCAACATCCTTCACATTGACCCATCCAAATGAAGCGTTTGGATATGTCTCCGACCCTGAACGAGGAAATGCGTAAAAAAACAAAGAATATTTCATTACCAATTCTAGAGGCTATCTGATCCAATTATATATTGGACAAGAACAATCCCCTCTCTCTATGTTGAGACTTGAGAAAGACTTGGTATGTCCAATTTATTAGCGAACATCAAGGATCGAAAGACAAATGTATTTTTAAGTCTAAAAAAAAAAATGACTGACAGTGTTTGACACCATATTTTAACTTCAATGATTGCAGTAACACAGTAATACAAGGATTTTGTATTTCTTCGCATTGAATTGGTTACCAGTGAAGTGCATAACAAGCTAAGCAGTTAACAAAGTAGCATACCATTGATTAAGTTCAGAACAGCAGCGGCACTGGTATTAAGTGTTGGTTGCAGAAGGGGACCAATCACCATGGCTGGATTTATGGTAACCATATCAATGTTATTCTCTTTTACAAACTTCCACGCAGCATCCTCAGCCAATGTCTTCGATATGACATACCAAAGCTGGTAAAACACAATGAAACAGGGTAAAACAAAAAGCGCAGTCAGAGAATCCATCATGTTCACATCTAATTTTGTGCATAAAAGTATTAACATTGACAATATGCAAAATACTATAACACTTAGGTTGGCGAGGTATAATATTATACATTCACATGGAAAGTTTGAGCCAACCATAGTTATACTTCAACAACCCATCGTGGCACTCCAGCAAGCACAATTTTACATACTAGAACAAGTGCATCCAACAAACTATATTAGGCATGTGCATGCCCATTGAGGTTGGGAAGCTGGCATGACGAAAAGTTTACAATAAAAAATAACAAGAATAAGCTGTTTTTTTGTGGATGTGAAAGTAAGAGTGAGCTTCTATGGCTGTGGATGCCATTATGTGTGGAATTCGAGAAACCAGAAAGTTTCCCAAGGGATGAAAAATGGATAAAGAAGGTCATCTAAAGAAAGGTTTGAGAAGAAATCCAGTAATCAAAGGGGAACCCATTAGACCGCTGGGATCCATGGTAGTAAATTAAGTTTCTGGATGGTTGGTACTGTCTTTATGTCAGCGGAGTTCATTTCCATTAAATATGCTTAGATCAATACAAAGCAGAGCTGGTTTTGTAGCCTTCTTTGGCCAGACGGTGGTCTAGTTATCATACAGAGTGCATCTCGCTTGTGGATTCATAGGTATTTTGTCCCTCCTTTTCGGTATATAGTCACATCATTCTCCCGGAAAAGAAAAAAGAATATGCAGGCCTGAGTTCAATCATTTGACAAAAGCTATAACAAGTATCGAAAGAATCACTGAGGTATCCAAATTGACTGAAAAATGTTGATTGATATAAGAATCTACGTTTTCGACTATTTAGCAATCAAATGTTGGCATTCCCTAATAACGCGTATTCATTTACAGAAAATGGCTTAAGGTATGCATGTAGATGGGTAATTTATGGTTTCTGAGGTCCCAGAATAAAAAATCAAACCAGTTAGCATGTCCTCAAGTTTATAGTCGAGTTGGAAAATGAAGCAGCACAGACATGATGACATGGGCAGTGCGAAAAAGTAAAATATGCATACCTTCATCTCCTTGCAAACATTTGGATCAGAAAACCAAGTCTCATCCACCACAACCTCGGGGGTACGAGGCTTGCCACTATACGCAACAGCAGCAATGGAAGAAGTGAGGACAACTCTTTTAACGGACAGAACCTTGGCACATGAGGAGAGAACATTGAGCGTTCCCTTCACAGCCGGATCAATCAACTCAGCCTGGTAAGCAAACAGCGAGTTGAGCAACTGAAAATCAAAAAACCAGTTAAGTAAATAAATTAGCTAGAATATCACCTGTGGATCTTTCACATCATGATAAAACGGAGAGGCTGTGTGGAAAACAGCTTCACAGCCTTGAACAATCGAATCGAACGAGCCTTG
This sequence comes from Kalanchoe fedtschenkoi, assembly GCA_002312845.1. Taxonomy (NCBI): domain Eukaryota; kingdom Viridiplantae; phylum Streptophyta; class Magnoliopsida; order Saxifragales; family Crassulaceae; genus Kalanchoe; species Kalanchoe fedtschenkoi. The sequence continues at coordinate 836,604 of NQLW01000064.1, read as the reverse complement.
TTCGAGTAAATTGGCCTTGTACAAATGCAGCCTCTCCGCTGCTCCGTCGAGCGCCGTCAAGTGATGTGTCTTCGTAGGATCATCTGTACGTTTTCAAACCAATTCCATCACTGCAAACTACACATCGAACTGAAAAGGAATACGAAGACAACAGAAACGGTTGAGATGGAAATGAGTAGAGACGGACAGACCGGGGTCGCGGACGGAGGCCTTGACGGTGTAGCCGCGCTGGAGGAGGAGCTTAACGAGCCATGAGGCGATGTAGCCGGAGGCGCCGGTCACGCAGACCACCTTCCCTGCTCCGGTCAAGCTCATCCTGAATTGAAGATGAAGAGATCGAATTCGAATTCGATTTCGATTTCGGCAGAGTCCAAAATATTCAACTCTCTTTTCTATCGCTTCTTCGGCTCTCACCTACTCTTCTCGTCACTCGCACATCAGTGGGCACTAGAGATATATTTTGTGGCTACGTACTTTCGGCAGAGTAACCCTTGCTTTGCTTTGATTGACGAACGATGTCGTTTTAGAACAATCAGACTCATGTTCAGCTGTTCCTACCCGCACCTACTCAAATATGTCCCGAATCAGAAGAACAATATGCCTATTCAATTCCTCTCATCATAATACATTCAAATTTTGAATTTTTATTTTGAATAAACTTTTATTATCATCAGTAATTTTCGTAAATAAATAAAATAACGTGCATTTATCTAAGAGATATTGATAATTTTATCTGCAGTTTGGTTTAAAGAAAAGGATGAGAAACTAAAATATAAAGAAAAATGAATATTACTTGAATTCTTTTTTTTCATTTTGATGCATGAAGAGAAATGAAAATACTAGGCTTAATCATTTAATTATTCAAAATTCTATTTTTAAAATATTTATATAAAGAATTCAAAGTTTTATAATAATTAAATATATTATTAATAATTATAATTATGAATAATATATATTTAATTGATCTCCACCTAATAAATCAGTCAATCAACATCATTCCATTCACTGCCTGCCCATTCATTCCTTTCGTATATTCATCACCACTTCTTCAATCATGATATTTGTTAAAAGAATTTTTCATGATCTTTTATCAATATTAGGAGAGTTGAATCTGTATGGTAATAAGGCTTCGTCATCTTATTCAGCCCACTTAAATCCCGTAAGTACATAACAGATAAGTGTATAGTGTTTCGATAAAAAATATTACACCAAATAAGTATGAGAAAATTTGCTCAACTATTATTGATCTCAATGCTAATACGTGTACAAAATTTTATGGATAATTAGGTAGTTTCCAATACGGCGTTTAATACACAAAGAACCCAAAAGATACATTGATTCACAAGGAATGCGATCCTAGTCGAACAGACATGAGATTATAAAGTAGCCGTAGTGGTACATATGAGATTATATCAAAATTATAATAAATATTTTTTTGAAACATACCATAAAATTATTTATAAAGATTTTTTAAACATTAAAAAGTGTGTTGGCAAAAATATTTTTAATGCTTTTTAATGATTAATTTTAGAAACATATCCTATACTAAGACAACATATAATAATTTTCATATAATCTCATATGTACCAATACAACTGATTTATAAAAAAATTTAAGCATTAAGAAACATTTTGACTAAAAAATTATTGTGTAAGATAATTTATTAATTAAACATTATATGAAGTTAGTATATTTTTATTATTTAGTTTACCAATTTAACAATATAAATCATTGCATAACTTTAGTAACTTTTATTATTTGGTTAATGTGAGGTAAGTTTTATATAATGTCTAATTAGTAATCATTTAAAAGTTTATGGGCAAATTGAAATTAGTTAATTACACGACAATTCAAAATTAGAATTTTTCTTGAAATTGTAAAATCGAATATAATATCTGTCAAATTTAAAAACGTGATAGTACAACTGATTTACGTAATTTTCTCATTGTTTATTCAGTAACAAATAATTTAATCTCTTAATTGTTTTGTTGATACGTGAAAAAATATGAGTAAATTTTATATAAAAATAATAATTTAAAAAGCGAGTGACATCATCATTCTCGTTCAAGTCGCTAAAAAGCATTAAATACCAAATCATATTTATTTAATAATTGAAAAAACCAAAATTCGGAGAAGAACGTTCGGAAACCTGGCAGCGGAGAGATCATCTCCGGCTAGAAGAGGAAAGCTACGGTAAGCTGTTCTTGCAACGCAGCTCCCATTTCCGTGCTGGTTGTTGGAACCGTCTGTATCGCGAATGGCTTTTTTCCTTTACTTTTAGGTTGTTGGCAATCCTTAAGATCAGCATTCAGTTCTGTCTGATTCGCAGTACTCCAATTTGTGTTTCAGTAATGTACGATGCGGTTTTTGGCCTACAATTTGTATTTCAGTGCTGCTAGTTATTTTTTAATTGAGCTGAGTTGAAAGTTATTGTGGTTTTTTTTTTCCAGTCTCCAATTTGGCCTGCATTTTATGTTTTTTTCCAGAAATTTAGGATGAGATAATTTGGTCATAGTTGTTGAATCCAGCATTTTATATTTCTTTGGAAATTTCATGTGTTTTAGTGTTGCATGGCAGGCTTTGATTGACAGCCATGAATGCAAAACCAAGAAGGAAAGCTGTGGAGAACGGGGACTTTGGAGGAGAGGATTTGGTACTCTCTACATCGATTCGGAACGGGGAGGATTTGGGTCCTAGTGTCCGCCATGCATTTGAAACTGGGAAGCCTGATGCGCTCCTCCAGCAGCTCAAGATTGTTGTGAAGAAGAAAGAGGTTGAAATCGAGGAGCTGTGCAAGGCACATTATGAAGAGTTTATTCTTGCAGTGGATGAGCTGCGTGGCGTCTTGGTTGATGCTGAGGAGTTGAAAGGCGAGCTGTCCAGCGATAACTTCAGGTTGCAAGAAGTTGGGAGTTCACTTTTGTTGAAACTGGAGGAGCTGTTAGAATCTTATTCCATCAAGAAGAATGTCGCTGAAGCTATTAAAGTGTCGAGGAATTGTGTTCGAGTTTTGGACCTTTGCTCCAAATGCAATAATCACATGGCCGAAGGCCAGTTCTTTCCAGCTCTGAAAACCCTTGATATGATCGAGAAAACTTATTTGCAGTCTATTCCTGTGAGGGCTCTCGGCATGGTTATAGAGGAGAGAATACCTGTGATAAAATCCTATATAGAGAAGAAAGTAACTAGACAATTTAATGAATGGCTAGTCCACATAAGGAGCAGCGCAAAGGACATTGGACAAACAGCGATTGGGCAAGCTGCGTCACTACGTCAGAGGGATCAGGATATGCTGCTTCGTCAGAAAGAGGTGGAGGAGCAGAGTCGGCTGGGGTTTGACGACTTTTTTTATACTTTAGAAGTGGGTGAATCTAATGAAGATTCCCTTTTGAAATTTGACCTTACACCTCTTTATCGAGCATATCACATTCACACTTGCCTAAAAATCCAAGAGCAATTTCGTGACTACTATTACAAAAACCGTTTTCTACAGTTGAAGTCAGACTTGCAGATATCAACAACTATTCCGTTTCTTGAATCATATCAAACTTTCTTGGGTCAAATCGCTGGCTACTTTATTGTTGAGGATCGAGTGTTAAGGACTGCTGGGGGTCTGCTGCTTGCTGATCAAGTCGAGACCATGTGGGAAACAGCTGTAGCTAAAATAACATCTGTTTTGGAGGAGCAGTTTTCCCATATAGAATCTGCATCCCATCTTCTGATGGTGAAAGACTATGTCACGCTCCTTGCTTCAACCCTTCGAAAATATGGCTATGGAGTGACCCCTCTTTTGGAGGCACTTGACAATAGCCGCGACAAATACCATAAGCTTCTGTTGGAAGAATGTCGTCAACAGATTGTTGATGTCGTTACCAATGATACTTACGAGCCGATGGTACTGAAGAAAGAGTCTGACTATGTTACAAATGTACTGGCATATCAGCTTCAGACTACAGATATCATGCCAGCTTTCCCATATATTGCTCCTTTCTCCTCCATGGTACCTGATGCATGTCGTATCGTCAGATCATTTATTAAGGAGTCTGTTGAGTACTTGTCATATGGCGGCCATACTAATTTCTTTGATGTGGTGAAGAAGTATTTGGACAAGCTATTGATTGATGTACTTAATGAAGTTATTCTCAACACAATTCATGGTGGTAATATAGGAGTGTCCCAAGCGATGCAAATTGCTGCCAACATGTCGGTCTTAGAACGGGCTTGTGATTTCTTTCTTAAACACGCTGCTCAACAATGTGGAATTCCTGTTAGAGCAGTTGAGAGGACTCAAGCTAGCTTAGTGGCCAAAGTGGTTCTGAAAACTTCCAGGGACGCAGCTTATATGGCCCTGCTTGGCTTGGTGAATTCGAAGCTGGAAGAGTTCATGTCCCTGACCGAAAATGTGCATTGGAGTTCGGAAGAGATGGTGCAAAATGGGCATGAGTATATTAATGAAGTGGTTATTTATCTTGATACTCTTTTGTCTACGGCTCAACAAATTCTGCCTTTGGATGCACTTTACAAAGTAGGGAGTGGTGCTCTTGAGCACATATCCTACTCCATTGTGTCTGCTTTTCTCAGTGACAGCGTCAAACGATTCAATGCAAATGCGGTTGCGGGTATCAATGCTGATTTAGGGGCGTTGGAGGATTTTGCAGAGGAGAGGTTCCATAGTACTGGGCTGAGCGAAGTTTACAAGGATGGAAGCTTTCGAGAGTGCCTGGTTGAAGCACGCCAACTGATAAACCTGCTCTTGAGCAGCCAGCCTGAGAATTTCATGAATCCTGTTATACGGCAGAAAAACTACTACACTTTAGACTACAAAAAGGTTGCTAGTATCATCGATAAGTACAAAGATTCAGCTGACGGGATCTTTGGAAGTCTTTCCAACAGAAATACAAAACAAAGTGCCAGAAAGAAGTCAATGGATACTTTGAAAAAACGGTTGAAGGAATTCAACTGAGTAAAAAATTCAAAAGTCTTCTACAATAGATAGTTGATCTATTTCAGTTCTATCTGATTTTACATCATTGAAGGCACTGGAGTTCTTTATGATAAGTATTTTGATGCTCACTTTATATTTGTTATTGCTGTTTTCTTTTTTATTGTGTATTCTGTTGGGCGGCTATGTTCTTTTTGAAATCATAGTTTTGCGTTATTTTCTTATCTGTTTTTGAGCTGCTGATTGTCTTTCTTTCCGGAAGCTAAAATGTACTTTGGTAAATTACAGTGTTTAGTAGCCTTTGCTCCTGACGTTTCGTTTGTTAGTCTGTTTTTACATATGACTGACTTTAGTGTCTGCAGAACCAGCCGTGTATTTCAGGTTATCTGATGCCTACTTTATAAGATGTTGAAGAATGTGATGGAAGGAGCCCCTTCAGATTCTTGATCTGGTTTTGCCAAAGGTTGTAGAAGTCGATGCTTCTGTTCAGTAAAATAAGAACAGGCATTTTAGGCTAAATATATAGTGCAAGATGAAGTATTTAATTTTTCTTCCTGGACAATATTTGAGATATGTACCTGGTTCTTGCTTGCATTTTGTTAAATTAGCGACTTTTAAGCTTCCGAAAAATGGAATGTTTGTCAGTGCTACTCATAATATTACTTAGATTGTGGCCTCTGTTCTAGCTCTTGATGGTTTCCTGGTGCTGCTGTCTTTCGGTAAAGGTTGGCCTGGTTTCCCTTGATCCGTTTTGTGTTGCGGATATAGCGGCGCCTTTGCTCTTCCTTTCGTGGATCTATCTGCTAGTTTTGCACGCTCTTAGATGTTTCAATTATTTCTCCCATGGCTGAAATAGCTCTTGGATGTCTGGTCCTGTTTGTAAGGTTTGCTTGTTATATCGCAAGCTTGTCTCCTATGTTTAGTTTGTTCTTTTGCTCCCTGCGTGGAGTTTTGTTGTATTAGCTCGATTGTGGAGCTTTGTCCCTTATTGCAGGTTGTCTTGTGATGTTTTTGTTGATTTTAGGTTTTTGTTATCTTTATTTCCCCTATCGGGGCTCCTTTCATTCAATAAATTTGTTTCAAAAAAAAAACAAAAAAAAGGAATGTTTGTGCTTTTACTTGGACGTTTCATGCTAAGTTTTGCGTCAGTTCTTGCTCTCTCTTCCACATTACCTCGTGGAAGATGAGGATTTATTCGGAAAAAGAGTTGAATGAAAGTGCTTAGATTTTTAATTTTTTTTAAGGATAGAATATCCTGTGCTGCATATGACATGTTTTTATGAGTACTGAAAATTGGTCGTTTATTCGTGCGTGCGACATAATAAGGATTTTTTTTCATGGGTTAGGACCACTGTTGATAGTTTCTGTCTGTTGTATTTAATTAGCTGAATGGCTAGGGCTGAGCAAGAACCTTGAGATCTCTGAGGTTATGACAGTGAATGATAGAGTTAAAATTGTGATACGTAAAATCAAAGTACGGACTCGGTTAGGATTAAGAGAGAAAAAATTGGAAGAAGAAAAAAATAATTTACAAATCCCATACAAGTTTTTAGTCTGAGAAACTATTAAAATATGTTTTAATTTAATTAAATTTATTTCTTATTTTTCGGTAAATCAATCGCCCAGTTTAGTCCAGCTGGGGCGGCGTAAAATCCGTGGATACAGAATATATAATAATACTGTGAAAAGGACGTGGATGTGCTGTCAGAATCTCTCTCAATTTCCAACATCCTTGGAGACAGACACAGTCCAGCCATGAGCCATCTGACTGGTCTAAGTCGATCGTTCAAACCCAGACCCACCAGATACCTAAACCATTTTAATGATTTTTTTCCAGTCAACATTTTTACCATTTTTTTTAATAATAATAGAGTATTCAATCAGTTGAATGTTTTACGATTTATTTGGAATAAAATTATATTTAAATTACAATTTTGAATTTTTTAAAAATCAAATGTTTGTTTTTAAAAATAAGTAAATAAATAAAAATATTTACCTGAACCTCCTAGATGTTATCCATTTTTCCAATAATTCGAATACTATTCTCTAGTGGAATCATAAAGTTATTGTTAATTTTCAACAAATTGTGATGAACAACAATGTTATTTCTTATACTACTACAATGCATGATAGAGTCAAGAACAATAATGATGATTATAAAAATATGAAGCAGTAACATGTTTGAAGTAGAATTTTATACAAACATTTTTTTTGGAATTGGGAAAACCATGCTTGATGATTCTAATTCATTTTTAAAATAAACAAAATCTGAAGCCATGATTACCAAAAAAAAAAAACCTTAAGAATTCTAAAAAATTAAAGGGGTTATGAGATATAAGGTGATACCCTATATAAGTTAGGTAAGAGATCGGGCAAAACAACATAGTTTTGCTTCTTTTTTTCATTTTAAGATTTTATGATGTTTATAGCATAGTTTTAAATACAAAAAAATCTAAAAAACAAAAAAATCTAAACCATAAATCCTAAAATCCAAAAACCCTAAACCTTAAGGCTGTGTTTGGTTTAGGGAAAATTATAGGGAAATGAAAATTTGATGTAAAGTGAAATTCATTATGGATTCCATCTGATTTTCCTTTATTTGGTTTAGAATAGAAAATTTGAAGGAAAGTTTCAAAATCCTTTTAATTTACATTAACTTTCCTTCTAACTTTTCACATAATTTTATTTCCCTCATATTTTCCATTTAAACCAAACATTAGATTTTACCAGTTCTCCTCCACATTTTCCTTTCCACTAAATTTCCCCTAAACCAAACACAGTCTAACAGTATGAAACCCCTAGAAAACCCTAAATCCACAAAACTCTAAAATTTGAAAATTCTAAAACTCTAAAACCCTATAATCATAATATTCTAGCGTGCTAGAACCCTAAAACCTCTAAAAGAAAAAAAGAAAACTAGCAAAACTATGTAATTTGACCTGATCTCTTACCTAAGGGATATGAGGCGTCATCTCATATCCTATTTTCCCAAAATTAAAATCGTAATCCTGAAACTCTAAAATTATAATAAACATCAAATATTTGGCGCATAAAAATTTTATTATTTCAAACTCATTGAAGACAAAAACATTTCAGCCGCATCTCCATATTTCCGCAGCGGGCGATTCATCCGCAGCAAAACCGCATCTCCGCAGCTGGCGATCCGAATCCTCGGACGGTTTGACTACGGTTTGACTTGTAGCGAACTAGGGCCCGGTTTGTTGGCGGTTTTACCAACCAACCACTTCCACTCTGTCTTCTTCTGGAGATCCAGACTTCGCTTTCCACGAACCCCTACAAAAATACAAAATATATTAGTGTTGTATAAAGACTCAATGAAACAAAATGTCACATTCTGCATAAATTCATAAAATTTTTGATTGTCATGTGTGTATTGTGCTTTTTTTTTTTGTGTGCTATAAGAGTTCGAATTCGTATCCTGTTGACTATTGTGCATATTACTAATTGATATTTGTCAAATAATAATTTAAAAATTAAAATTAAACGTGACAAATATATATTTAATAATAATGTCAATTTAATTTTTCAAATCATTACATACAAACTTATCATAGATCTATCTAATTGTATCTTTTTGTCATCCTATGACAGCAAAACATAAAGGGCCTCCATCTCAATGATAAACTGATTATTAATGATCTAGATAATTTTTGTGTAATAATCTTTAATTGTTCTCAATCCTCTTTTATTTGCTATTTAATTAACACTTACATAATTATTTAGTCATTTTTAATTGTCATATGAAAATTTTAATGCACATTAAATATTATCACATACCGTGAAAACCACATTATCATAATTTATTAACAAAAAATTTTACTTATTGATCCCTCCAACTATTTAGTTAGAATTTTGAAATTTGCATAAACATACCATACACAAAATATATTTTTTTATATAAATTTTTGCATTTTATTAAGTGTATAGTACTGAAATTGAAGAATTTAAAAGTTCGGTACTGAAATTAAAGAATTTAAAAGTTCGTTACTGAAATTGAAGAATTAAAAAGTTCGGTACTTAATTTGAAAATGAATGATAGTTCGGATTATATTTTTGTAGTTTACCCTAAAAGTTAATTAAATGAAAATAAAACTATCTTTTCACCATGTGAACAAATTTCACACTATATCAAGTAGATGAATACAGTCATTATGTATTTTTTTATGTTTGATTAATCAATCTTATTAAAATATGAATTACCCTTTTTATTTATTTGGATAATACAAAAATAATATATTCAAATAAAGTAATGGGTGAATAATTATTTTTGTATTTTTCTCAAAAAATTAAATATTACGGATATACGGGGATACGGTCCGTATGCATCGTAAGCACGTCTTTGGAAATTTTAACTCTGTCCAAATTTATTTATTTATTTAATTGTTTTATTTATTTGAAAAAGCGAACTGGTTAGTGCTTGGGTCTCTCTCTCCTGCTTCCTCTCTCACATCGCATCGCATCATACACGCCTCCTTTCTATTTAACAACAGAACAAAATCCGCCGGCAACACCAGCGCTCCGATGGCCGCCGCCGCCATCTCTCCCGCCTTCCTCCCTCTCCCTAGTCGATCTTCTCTCCTTCACTTTTCCGCGCGTCCTTCCATTCTGCCGCGATTTGGCAACAACAACAGTAACGACAAAGCCACGCTCTCCGTCTCATTTCCCGCCTCGTCCTCCTTCCGCCTCCTCCGCCTTTCCCCCAAAGCCTCCATCGCAGGCGGAGGCGGTGGCGGAGGTAGTGGGAGAGGCCGCGGAGGAGGAGGCGGCGGGGACGACGGTGACGCGGGCGGGAAAAACAAGGCGGACGCGCTGCTGGCCCTGGCGGAGATCGGGCGGGGCCTGGACAGTCTCCCCAAGGATCTGAGCGCCGCCGTCGAGGCCGGTAAGATCCCTAAGGAGATCGTCGTCAAGTATTTCGAACTGGAGAAGTCCTCCGTCTTCCGGTGGCTGCTGCAGTTCGCTGGGTTTAGGGAGAGACTTCTGGCCGATGATTTGTTTTTGGCCAAGATCGGGATGGAGTGCGGCGTCGGAATGTTCACCAAGGTCCGTTCCTTTCTGCTTCTTTTACTTTTTCAATTGATATTCATCATGCTGGTTTTTTTGGACACCCCCCATTTAGTAGCACGTTTCGCAGCAAGGTTAGTGTTGGAAAGTCATCTTTTAATTGGTATGTGAAATTAGAGCACAGGTGAGGTGGTGGTGGACGTTCCTGATGGAATATGTCCACCCAGGAATCTCTCCGTTTTTTATACTTTTTTTCTGTAGCTCATCAGTAATTTTTTTTGGTTTGCTATCTATTCACAGACTCTTGCAGAATACAATCAGCGCAAGGAAAACTTCTTCAATGAGATTGAAGTTGTTTTCGCAGACGTGGTATGTGTATGAATATTTTCAGCCCTCTACTCTTACCAAATGTTTCATCATTTGTCATTTAGCTTGTGTGATCAATTTTATTTCTTCTACCATTACACGAACGGCAATGATTGACCATTGTTAGATCAACAAGATTTTCTTATTTCTTCACCTAGTCACCTACAAGGTCGTGTTGTTCTCCAGCAATTGCACAGAACTCTAATATGATCCCTTCTTTTGTTTGGGCTGGAATCAGCTCCCAACCAACGATGACTCTCAACTCCAAAGGCTGTATGTGTCAGTTTGTCTCTTTGCTGATGAAATATGAACATAATGCGTAATTTTGAGTTGGTGTGGAAAAAGTCTTTGCTTGGTAAAATGCTTATGATGTACATTTACCTTCCTTCTGGAGCTTTCATGATGACAATACTTATCTGATCCTAGCTAAGTTCTATTATTTTTATGTCATATGCCGGATTCACTTTTGTGAACTGCATTTGGATATTATGCATTTGATGAAATGCTACTGATTCCTTTTATTCATACGTCATGGGCTGCTGATGTGATGATTATGTTGTCATTAAACCTATTTGCTATAAAACTTACTCTACTGTTAAGAAATGTAATTCTTGATGTGGGGCATAATGTCAATAGATAACGGGATCCTCTGTTTCTTGAAATGATTTATCTATTGCTTATACGCAGGTAATGGCCGTACTTGCTGATTTCATGCTTGTATACCTGCCTGCGCCAACTGTTTCACTCCGATCGCCCATCGCACTCAATGCAGGACCTATTGCCAAGTTCTTCTCTAGGTGCCCTGACAATGCGTTCCAAGTAATTTTTTTGTCTTTTTTGAAACAGTTCAATTTATTTTCCATTACAGTTGAATTTCCAACAATTGAATTCATTTACTAAATCTCTTCCATGTCTGTGCAAATAATATATTTGTTAATATGTTAAATATCTTGATACTTTATCAATGTTGCAGATTGCTTTGGGAGGGGCATCCTATTCACTCGGAGAGAGATTGGGAGCTATAGTGGTATGAACGTTTGGTATTTTTCATCACAGCTTTGTAAGTTATTCAAATACAGGTAGCTAACATTTAGAATGTCTTAACACAGCGCAATGGGGCAAAACTTTTTGTTGTGGGCACTACTTCGTCACTGGTAAGTTAGTTCTTCTGGTTATGAACTTATCTGCTTTCTTTTGTAGACTGCTTATGTAGAGTCTTAAAGGGTCTAGCTTCTCGTAAACATGTTTTTTCATTATGCATTTACTATTTAGACCGCTTCTGTTGGGTGTATCTCTTCTTTTGTTGCTGAGACAGCTTATGTAGAATCTTAAAGGATCTGGCTTCTCGTAAACACGTTTTTTCATCATGTATTTGTATAATACTTAATTGTGGCACTTACCCAAATTGCCCAGTGGTATTTTTGTCACCCAGTGTAAAGCGTGATAAGTTGAAATCCGTGACATTTCCGAATTTAGTTTAATACTTAGCCAGTCTTCTTGGCTATTTTAACTGAATTGCATGCCATCTTTTTCATTTCAGTACCAATAGTAATGTAATTAGGTTACATTCAGACTGCCCGAGTTCTAACAATGGGTACTTGGGTGTTTAACTAGGTTGGTACAGCTGTGACAAATGTATTCATCAATGCAAGGAAGGCAGTTGCCACAGACGGTGAAATTGAGACAGTACCTGTACTGTCGACCAGTGTTGGTTATGGTGTTTACATGGCAGTGTCTAGTAACCTCAGGCATGTGCTTTTGTACTGAATTTATTTATGCATATATGATTATTGCATCTCTCATTATGCAAATTATGGTGTCGGAGTCTCACAAAGTTGGGTGCATTTGCTCCATGTCAGCTTCTAAAAAGTGTTTCTTTCTTTAAGTAACGGTTTTTTGAAAGAGAAAGTGTGAAGCAATTGTCAGCCCCTACAATTTGATAGCTGTGTTTATCACTGACTCAGCAAATATTTATTCTGCTATCTACGTGATATTCATATATGTATGCACTTTTTTGTTTTTACTGAATTCAGCGCTAACATTTGCTCCCCTCTGATATAACTGTTGGCAACAGGTACCAAATACTTGCTGGAGTCATAGAGCAGCGTCTACTTGAACCCATGTTGCATCAACACAAGCTTATACTAAGCGCACTTTGCTTCGCTGTCAGAACTGGCAATACATACCTGGGTTCATTACTGTGAGTTTCTAGCTTCTGTCCTTGTATATACATTCAGTTGTGAACTGATTTTCTTACTATTTTGGCACCCATATTGTCAATCCAGGTGGGTGGATTATGCTCGTTGGGTAGGCTTCCAGAAGGCACACTAGCAAACACAGGTTCTTATTATTCAAGTGATACATTGGCATACAAGAAAGCATTGGTTTTCAATCTGTTTTAGAGGTAGAGTGAATCAGTAATCTTATCATTTTATGTATGTCTTTAGTCCTTTGACAGAATTGCACTCACTGTAATCGGACATGTCAGAGAAGGTCGGCTGACATAATTTGTAAACGTCCATTGAGATATACCTCAATCATTCTTCAGTTACCATCTGTGGTGGAATTATAACAAAGCCTGAAGTTGTATCCTTATTAGTATATTGCACACCCTTTCAAATGTTATATCAAATTTGAGTATTTCATCAAGTTGCTTCTTTTAGACTAACCACATCACATCATACATGTTGTCGGCTGTTGCTGCTACACAATACCTGTAGCTCTTTGACAAAAGATGGGAAACTCTTCAATGGCCACGAAGGCACCACACGAGCCAGGATTGCCGTGTAACTGGTGCTGACGTTGAACAACATAGTAAGTACGCACACAGAGGGACACTACCCGAGCAGATGATAACTCTCAGCCAGTTATATCCAGAATCTCGCCTCATATTAGAAGAGGAACGAGACACTTTCCACAGCTGCTTAAATCATCAAGCTAGCTCGTCTCCCTTTTACCACCTCAGCTTCATATCTTAAAAAGCTTTCATGGCATATTCTAAGAGACCCTTTTAGAGACGCAGTCACGATATTGAACTCCGAAATGAAACAGCGCAGGAAGTGATCGGATGGATTTCTTAGCCTCGGCAAAAACTTGCAAGTCAAATTTAAATGGTCAGTAAGCTTCTTCCGGGTAAAGTCAGATTAAATTGTTTATCCAGCATGCTGGCAAAACATGGTGGCATGACTTGGATGCAAATTCACGCGAGGTGGTACCTCGATGGCCAGCTTTGCATCTCCATTGATCATCAAATAGAGCGAAAACTTCCAGTCATTGTATCAATGGGGAATGAGGCCCCAGTCACCATGTCCACCATATTGTATCTCCGACAATTCTTAAGCAACTATAAAGAAGGAAGATAGATAGAAACCTGCGAGTGAATTAAGAAGTATGGCTTTGCCAGAGCCAGATGGACCCATTACGGCCATGAAGCAACTTCTTACTTGGTACCTGGTTCCGGAAGTCAGGACTTACCGCAGTCAGCATTACTGTAGAGCCATTCGGAAGCCATGACAGTTAAATACGCTTTTAAAAGAAATTTCTAATAAATATTTATAATTCATAATATTAATTTTACTTTATAAAATTTGGGTAACTAAGGTAAATGAAGTAGGAAACTAAGGGTGAAAATAGGATTCGTTTTTGGAGCAAACGAAATTCTGTTGAACCAAAATGTGAAAAACAGATTGCTCGGGTTTACACTAAAAATTTTGTCATGAAAATATTTAACAAAAAATTATTTTTATTGTAGATAGTTGAGATTGGTAATTCAAAATA
>NQLW01000064.1:777269-820968 GCA_002312845.1 Kalanchoe fedtschenkoi | reverse complement strand
CATTCGACGATGGTTCAAACATATTTGACAAACAAATGTACAATTGATAAAAAAATGTATCAATATAAAACACAAACATGCAAATTGACACATTTTAAATAACTTGACAAACAAATTCCAAGCACTAAATAAATTGCAAACCCTGCTATATGAACCTAAATCCTAACAAATTAAAGCTCATCAATGTTGTATCAAGAATGAACGAAGTACACAAATAATATGACAATTAGGTAATATGTACATGTAAAATTAACTCTGATGGAAAAAATGACTACACAAAGAGGGCAGAGCTATTTACTCAATTGGTTGTCTTTGGTTGTCTTGGAGTCCAAATTTGTTATGTAACTTACTACGTGTCTGTCACTCGATACTTTTCTCTCACGACGACGGATCGTTGCAGATCGGCTGAGATGGCGGTTTTAGTGGGAGATTCTTCACTATGACCAGCGGGATGAAACAAATAGATGAGAGAAAGAACAAGACACGTCTAATTTTAGATCTTGTCGTACTATCGTTTCAAAAAGTGGTCTCAACTTGAAAAAGATAGCGTTTCATTTAGAACTCACTTCAATTTGATTTCCGAATCCAGCCATCATTTAGCGTGTTTAGACTCGGTCCAACCGCGACTTTAACGGGCGGTTGGATATTAATTACCAACCGCCGTTTAAAACGGTAGCTGAACTTAATCCAAACACGCTTTCAAAAAATGATTTAGTCAAGCGTGTGTTGATTGGGCTACACAATCAATTGCAAAGTTCAATCAAACTCAATACACAATCTGAAACCGCGGTCGAAAGTAAGACAGACAAGATATCAATTGGCTTGGGTTTTAAAATATCGAGTGTATGTGTTTGTTTCTAATTTGTTATTAAATTAATATTTCATTTATTTGTTTTTATTTAATGAAATCAATGCACATTTCATATTGTCAAATATATCAAAAATCAGCCAGCAGCCTATGCGATTTGGATTCATCTAAGTCGGTCCACATATATGAAATGTGCCTTCTTCACAAACTTAGCCACTATAAACTATAAAGTACTCACTTATGCTTTGGAGATTAATTAACCAGCTAATCTCACAAACACTTGTACGTTTTTGTGCATGATTGGGAGTACGTGTACTACCAGATTGTTAGTAACATTTTGAGTGATAAACAAAAACGTAATTTTGACTCTAATCTCAACCCCACATCGACACACACCCAAATCTTATTCCATATTAAGAATCACACAACACAATCATTCTCAACACAACCGTTCTAAACCCTCACCTACTAAGACACAAACATGCTAATCTTTTCATGCTTTTATTAGGACTACGTTTCTTTCTCATTCAATATCATATTTGTTAATTTTATTTTTATTTATGTATGTTGAAAATTGCATTTTTTTTTACGTTGGGAGAAGTCTTATATATCCTTCATTTTGATAGTGACATAAAAAGTAGGATTATTAGACAACACCTAAATTCACTAAATTAATACCCTAGTGGTTAGATTGTTCTTTGCTTACTGGTAAAATACACTAGATCAAAATATTTTGTGCAGTCTTGCTTTGTTTTTTTTTCATATTAAACTTTTTCGCGCTTCAAAATTTTGAAAATGATTATAATTTTTAGTAACTGTGAAAATCACACTGTGCCACATAGTTTTTCATAGTTCGGATCCGCAAAGAGCACATAGATTTTCATAGTTGGAAACTGTAAAAATAGGGTTTTGACAGAATGAATAAAGAGGGCGAATGTGCGATATATAATTTTTAAATTTTAATTATCGCATTTCAAACAGACAAAAAGTCTTAGAAATATCATGGTGTGAAAATTTCACGTGTGGAAAAGAAATTTTACGATTTTCGCAGTTTCGAAGTATGAAAAAAATATCAAGCCGGGATGCGCAAATAATTAAGAATGAAGCAAGAATAATGGTTTTGAGAGAAAAATCATAGGAATTTTTAATAAAAACACTGAATTAAATTGCAACCAAAAGCACGGAATAACTTGTGGTTTGTCAAATTTAAAACAAAGTTTTGAAACGCAATTTGTTTCTTTAGTCAATGATTATTGCGGTTTTGAATAAACAAATTGCGATAATGAACTGTTATTTAATCAGATTAAAATATCTTTTTTTCATTTAATTCTGAACTATTATTTTTAATAAATAAACTGAAATGGAAATAAAACTAAAAAATTATGACAATTTTTTTTAAATGAAATGAAACAAGGAAGAGAGTAGAAAAAAATCATTGTACACCTATGTCACCAATGCATTCACTCCCTATGCAACCTTTCGAACGATAAAATTCAAAAAGATCCTGAACTATTATCACTTATCTAATTGCAGTCCGAATTATTACAATTTTTAAAAAGGATGCGATAAAGAAAAACACTGATTTTCTAAAATAAAAGTTACCATTACATTTATAAACTAATATTATTATAAAATTTAAAATTATGTGCGAAAATTATGTCATTTTGTTATCAAAATAAATAATATCATTTTGCGCACATGATATATTTTCATACTTAATCATTCACAATAAATTTAATAAAATTAATTATATTTAAATATTCAAACAAAATGATAGTTGATCAAGCGATATTATTTTTTCCTGTTCTCAATACAGTAGTTGTTGTAGTATGATAAAATAATAAAGATAATTCGTGTGATAATATAAGGTTTGAAATTTAATGGTAAATTTTAATTTAGAAAATCAGTCCAATTTTTTTTCACTGCACCTTTTTTGAAAATCATAATAGTTCTGACCGCAATTGGATGAGTGGTGATAGTTCAAGACTCTTTTTAAATTTTATCCATATTATTTTTTCCTGTTCTCAATACAGTAGTTGTTGTAGTATGATAAAATAATAAAGATAATTCGTGTGATACATATCTGGAATAAAATAAATAATAAAATAATTCCAAATGAGGGCAGATCTGCAGCTGTAGCTGGGTATTATTATATTGAAAAAATATGCACAGCCAGTCTCATCATCTGAAGCCCCCCATTTGTCCATTAATGTAAACGACAAAACCCTTAATCAGTGTGATTACATTTCTCGAATAATAACCTACACTAAGTAATTAACACATCAATCAAAATGATTAACTCTAAACATGAGAGAGAAAACAACCTTAAATTAAATACTAATTAACAGAGACCGAAAAACAAGTGAAGCAGAAGCGGCAAATATTAAGCTAAAGAATCAATCAAAACCAAAACCAAAACCCAAAAAAAACCTCTTCGTTATCTGTCTCTCACCATCATCATCATCATCATCTCCTCTATCTCTTTCTTCTTTCCTCTCTGGTAATCAGTCATGGTTAGCAGCGCAGCAAGGACGGGGAGCCGAGCCATGGGGGTTTCTGTTTAAAGCTTGGAGCTTTTTCGTCAATCAATCAGTTTCCGTCCTCACCTCACCCCACCCCACCCCACTTCACTCATCAGTCGCTGGTAACTGCTACTGCTGCTGGGTGTGGGTGGTACGGTTCAGTTTTATACTCTTTACTCGCTCTCTACTCTCTGCCGAGTGGTAGCGGTTGTCTCTCATCTCATGTGTTGAAGGAAGCTTGGAAGCAAGAGAAATGAACTCCGTGGAGCCGTCTGCTGTCGTGTACCAGAGGCTCTCGTCTCTGGATCCGGAGAGCGCGTCGAAAATCATGGGGTTTATACTCATCCACGGCCCCAGCGAGGGTGATATGATGTCGCTGGCGGTTGCGCCTGACGCGGTCCTCCAGCAGTTGATTGAGAAAGGGAAGAATTACTCGAGGATTTTAGCGGCGACCCCGTCAGCGCTGCATTCGCCCACCCCCAGATCCTCCGTGCCTGCTCCCAGGTTTCCGGTTAATGGGTTTGTTGGTGGTGTTCAGGGCTCCAATCTGTCCTCCCCCAGGCAGATTCCTGCTGTTTCTACTAACCCTAGCAGCCTCAGCAGCAAAGCTTCTCCGTCTTACGCTGCTGTGGTGAATGGAAACGGTCCTCTTTCCTCGCCTTCATCCTCATCGTCATCCCAGTTCCACCACAACGACTGTGATGGCGGAGATGGTGGAGTTGGGGAAGAGGAGTACGCTGTTCCGGAAGCTCTCTCCTTCCTGAATGACCAGTCCAAGGCTGAGGATGTGTACGATCTGGGTGCGGGTAGCCCCAGATCGTTTCACAAAAGGAGCCTCTCTCTCAGCGATGCTTATGCCGGTGGTGGTGCGGTTGGTGGGTCGGAGGAGATGAATGGTGGGTTTGGCTGGAGACCATGTATGTACTTTTGCTTTGATTTTTTTCCCCATATAAATTTAAGCATAATTGGTTTGTTGATGCTGCTCCTGAAACTCTTGCTTCTCCAGGGAAATTTGACGGGTTTGAGCAAGAAATGCTGCGCTCCAGAGCCACACAGCAGCAAAGATTGGCGCTTGCTTCTCAGATCATGGCTGGAAGTTCTCTGCCTTACAGCAAGTACTTGACTGATAGTCCCAGGTAATCTAAATAGTTCAGAACTACCTGGCTTTTGGCTATTCTTTTTGTGGGCAATGTGATGTAATGTGGCTTGCTGGGTCTGTGTTGTGTGGTTTCTCCTTTCTGCCATTGTTGTGTTAATTCCAGGTCCATGGCAGCTGCTATGATGATGGGGGAGGAGCTTCACAAACTGGGTCAGCTCAGACATGATAGGGGTGACTTCTCATTGATGGGTTGTAGTTCTGGTTCCAGGCAGATCTACTTGACATTTCCTGCCGATAGCACATTCAGGGAGGAGGATGTTTCAAACTATTTCAGGTAATCTGCATTCAGCGTGCTGTAATCCACATGCTATGTGTCTACATTAACCATGCTTGACGCCGTTTCTCGACTGCGTTTTCGAAGTTTATATGGACCTGTGCAAGATGTGAGGATTCCTTATCAGCAGAAGCGCATGTTTGGCTTCGTGACATTCGTGCATCCTGAGACTGTGAAGATCATATTGGCAAAAGGGAATCCTCACTTTGTCTGCGACTCACGGGTGCTTGTGAAGCCCTACAAAGAGAAGGGCAAAGTAGAGAAGTATGAATTTCTGTCCCTTTCTTTAATCTTATCATCTCCTCCCACAACTGCATTGGTGTTGACGTGTTTGAAGAAAATTTTCAGAAAGCATCTAATGACTCAGCAACAGATGGAAAGAGGCGACCTCTCCTCATGCTCCAGCCCTCACGGGGTTGATATCAGGGACTTTGACGTCCGCGTAGGTATGTATGTGTAGAGAGTCTGCAACTTCATTTTCAGCAGGATAGCGCGGCATTATCAACCTTGAAGCTCCATTTTTTTCCTCAGGGCCGAGAATGTTTTATAACAATACTCAAGATCTTTTGATGAGGAGGAAGCTGGAGGAGCAAGCTGAGTTTCAGCAGGCTCTTGAAATGCAAAGCAGGAAATTGGCCAGTCTGCAACTTCTGGACTTGAAA
Source organism: Kalanchoe fedtschenkoi (assembly GCA_002312845.1). Classification (NCBI taxonomy): domain Eukaryota; kingdom Viridiplantae; phylum Streptophyta; class Magnoliopsida; order Saxifragales; family Crassulaceae; genus Kalanchoe; species Kalanchoe fedtschenkoi. The sequence goes on along the minus strand of NQLW01000064.1, from coordinate 815,543 downwards.
AATCTTCCTCGTCGCCATCCATTCTCCCCCAGCCACAATTTATCACCTGCAGGTGCCGTCTCTTCGCCTACCCATCCTCTCCTAAGCCCAAATCATATGCGTTCCATGGGAGTCTTCAATCAAGACGCATTCGAAGGTTCCGCAACTTTTTTTTTCTCTTTCGTTCTTATGTTTGTTTTTTCGGTTCAAATGGCTTGGTTAACTAGGTTTTTACACATTTGATGTCTGTAGAGAATATTACTACCCCGACTTTGAGTCTTCCTCCTCACGCACTGGCTAACAGGCAGACGTCACTTGAAGGATTTTCTAACGTTAATAACTGTAACGAGTACATGACTAGTAATACAAACGAGATGTGTAAGCTTGCTGATTCGGCGGACAATGAAAGGTATGGAATCCGTCAACATGCCTTAAGTTTTCAAAATCGTCTTCCTTGTTTCCTCCCCTACTGATCTCTTCTTTCTTTCTTTGTTGCTGAGTACAGTATAGAACTTGTCCTCCCTGATACTCTTGACGATACGACCCCTGCGAGGTCAGCCCCCAGTCGCCAATCCATCTTCTCTTCCGCAATGCTCGCCTTGAACGAAAATGCTGCATCTTCGAGCCCACAGTTCACTTCCAGCACCAGCACAATCGTCTCCTCCTCCGCTTGTCTCTCTAACGTGGCTCTTCCGAAATCTCGCTTCCTCGAGGATCCCAGGTAACACCACGACACTCCGCCTTACCTTTTGTCTCATAATTCCAAGATTGAACTCTGTATGAATAACACAGTTTCGGGTCAGCCGGCAACCGAGCCATTGAAATGTAGCGATTGGTCCTGGCATTGCATGACTTTGCTTAGGTGAGTTCAAACCTCAAACCAGGCATTACGAGTTGGGTTTTCACAGATTGTCTCTCTTTCTCTTCTCACACGACCCTTGTTCGGCAGATTAGGGTAGGAGAGAAAACAGGTTACATACAATTGAACACCAGTGAGTCCTCTGGTAGGGAGTTCCTGCATGAAGCCGAAGTATAGTCACATGGGAAAGACGAGATCTTGAGCAAGATCTCGTCCGGAGATTCCACCATCTCCATCATCAATACATACTACTACTGCTACTACTACTACTTACATCAACAACAACAATACATAATTGCATAGGTAAAAAGGACAGCTGCTGAAGCGTTTTATGGGAGTGGGGTCTCCCCCATCTCTCAGTAGGTGTGGGAGCTGGGCCGCAGAGACAGATAGAAGAAACAAAGGCCGGTTTACTGTCATATGTATTTACTGCTGCTACTTCTACTAAGTTACCTGTTTCACAATGACAATCTCAGACTTTGTTGGTTCTTCGCATGCGTTATATAGCTTGCCATTGTTATGTTTTTTGACTGGAACAGTAGATTTGGTGCTACTCGATGTGGTGGGATGTTAGCTAGTGGTGGCGACAGTGAGATGCGAGAACCCCGAGAAGAACAGGTTTGAGTGGTTGGAGTTGTTTAATACCATAAAGTTATTAAAGCCTGGGGAGCACTGAGGCGCTTTTGATTATTATACTTGGTAAAATTGCTACCGTATGTGTATAGGTTGGTGGCTTCAGGTTTGCATCTGTCATGAATTTAGATGTCACCCATTAGAATGCGAGAAAGTTTTAGACTTGTTTATCGACATTATTATTCAGTGTCATGATGAGTATTATTAATCAATATTTGGAACAAAAGTTAAACCAATATTCATCAAAACATTTACAGATAAAATGCATCTGAAGAATGTAGTTTTTTTACTATTATGTTTTGTTCCAACCAAATTTGAAAATGAGAGGAAAGGAAAATAAAAGATTTAATGATATAAAATGGTTTGTGGAAAGGTAAGAGTAAAAAAACATCACATTTACTAAAATAATCATACATACGAAAAGTTTGATTCTAATAGTTAAATAGGGTAAAATCGTCTTTTCCACTATTAAACTCCACAAATTCTCCCGAATCAAAGGGAAAAAAGTGGGTCTATGAGAATTTCTCAGTGAAAAAACTCAGAAACACATTTTTTTATTTAATTTTTTCTTCAAAATTTAACTGGTAAGACTACCTCTAACATAGTAATATCGGATAAGTAATAATATGCTAAAAGTAGGCGTGAGTTGTATTGTTACCAATATAACTGATATAAAAAAATGATAAGGTGGGGCTAGTAGTGAAAAAAAGATAAAGCTGAAGTTGGTTTTTTTTTTTTGCTCTTTTTTTTGTATGTGATTTAAAGTGGATATTTTTTTTGTAACTTTAGAGGACTGTTTTGTCTCATTTTGCGGGTATTGTTTTAGGTGGAGATGACATGAATGGGGGGGTGTGGGTGGGGGCCAGAGGCTCACATGGGAGCTGCTGACAACAATTGAATGGGGTATATGAATATATGTAATGTGAAATAATGTCTGGTCGCGTCTGGTCCTGGTCCTGGTCCTGGCCCTGGCCTAGCTAGCTAGCTATGATGCTCCCCTCACTTTCTGCTGCATTATTTTTTGTACACACATGCACATTGTACTACTGTCTGTGTTTATATGCTTGTAATTGCCTGGATGATGGATAGATACTATGTTACTACTGAAACAGAGCATTCTTAATTAGTCCGAGATTAACCAGGTTTATTGTTATGCCTGTGTTTCAACCCCTTTTTGAACGAGGCTCGGGGTAGCCCTGTCTCTCGCTCGCTACCAAACAGCTATCAACATTATTTATGTGGCCTGCTGCTCTTCTCCCATTCCAATCTGTGTTGTTACTTGTTAGGGCCTGAATGTAGCGTTCCAGCTACCAAATTTGATGAATGGTGTGGTTTTTTTCTTGTTTTTACTAATTTAAATTATCATATTTGGTTTGTTAGGGTGGAGAGACCTCTCCCCTCATCCGGCACACGCAGCAGAACGACAACACGAGACACTCATACGAATAACACGCACCAACACACAATAATATGAATAAAATGATGAAAGAAACACACGATATTTTTTACGAATGGACTCACCTCTCAACACTCTTGAGTACAGACCTCTGAACTCTCTCATAGATTTTCTCTAATCAAAAATCTATAAAAACTCTACATCATTCAAAAAGAATCCCTCTTGAATACTAAATCAAATAGGATTCCTAATCCTACCAAAACAATAATTTAGTAACCTACCAACAATAGGATTCATAATATTAATCAATTTCTAAATAAGTTGATTATATCTACCATCTTCATATTTAGAAATCTAGTCAATTTTCAACACAATTTGATTTATTAAATAAAATTAATTTTATTAAATTTATATTTAATATAAAATAAATAGTCCAATTTATTGCGTTTTTTTTTTTACATTTAGAAAGGTCTGACCGTAAGTGAGTAAATGACATTAAATCAGTACTTTTTTTTGGAAAATTTCCCTATTTTATATAATTATATAGATAGTGCTATTATAACGTTTGAAATGACGAGCACATGATAAAAAATTTATTAATATTTCATCACAATTGAAAGAAAATATTGATTTTTTATTAAATTTCATTATTAGTTTTTTTATCATATTTGAGAGGAAGAAATGTTTATAAAATAGGTTGTAATTTTACCATGTTTCAATGTGATCCCTTATACCTATATATTTTATTTTTATATGTTTTCTAGAAATATGTTCTGTTTGAAATATAATTCAAGGGTTGTGCGTTCTTTACAATCTGAACGGCATTAGACCGAATAAAATCTCTGATGACCCGAGTTGGAATCTGGATTGGAATAAGATATGCAATGTAGTTTTAATAATTATTTTTTAGCTGACAGATAATTAAAATATAACTATTTTGTGTAGCAAAAAATAACCACTATTTTAGATAAAATCACTTTTATTTTAATTGGCAGTAGTCTGTCATGTTTGCAATGTATATGAATCCGGATTTAAATATGTAAGTTTTAGGCTTTTCTTGGATGAAAAAAATGTGTGAGAAAGTAAAAAGAAAAAAAATGTGTGAGAAAGTAAAAAGAAAAAAAATGTCTTGTAGAGTAAAACTCAGATGATAGAATAGCTGGATAATTTGTACACATAAAAGAGCATTTTTAATTTTTTTCTAATTTTCAGTCAATAACTAAACACAAAAAGAATGATATGAAAGCTATTGAAATTATTTTCTATATCAATTTCTCTCTCCTATATTTTATTTAAATCAGCATGTAATTCGGTTCATATTTATTTATTTATTAATATATTTTATTATATGATGAATACGATTGTAGATCAACTCCCGCATCTTCAATTTACTTATCGGGATAGTTAAAAGTCATCCCACACCTTTTCATTCTAGTCAGACTCGTTGCACACACATTTTCGCACCACCCCTCGTGCTCATTTAACATATTCATGCCGAATATGTTACATTAGTGATTGAACCTGAAATTTTAGAAATGTTTGACAACACCTTAGGCTGAGAGACTAAACCATGTTGATAATTTGTGTTTGTATCTTATGATTTTAGATATTTGTGAATGTATTTTATAATTTGGGTGAAACTTTCAATAAGATTTTTTAGGGATAAAAATTAAAAGGGGGTCTGAACTATGACTACTTTCCTAATTGTAATCCGCATTACTACGATTTTCAAAAAGAATGCAATGAAAAAAAAGTGAACTGATTTTCTAAAATAAAATTTACCATTATATTTGTAAACTAATATTATCATAAGACTTAGATTTGTGCTAAAATTGCATCGTTTGGTTATCAAAATAAATAATACTTTTTTACGTACATAAAGAAAATAACGCATTTTCATCTTCAATCATCAATAATTCTTAAGAAATTTAATAAGATCAATTATATTTAAGTGTTTAAACAAACTGATCTTAAGCATTATACAAAATCAGTCCAATTTTTTTTCTATCGCACCCTTTTTTGAAATAGTTGTAGTTCGGAGCGCAATTGAATAAGTTGTGATAGTTCTAAATTTTTTCAAATTTTTCCCCATGTTTAAAAGTGCAGGGAATAAAATGCCAAATGATTAGTCAACTTGGTTTATCATTTGAACGTGCGCGTTAGAATTATAAGCGCATCTTACTTTCATGACGTGCATCATTTGCTTGATAGAATTGGGTACAACGGTCTTTCTAAATCCAACTCAAAAAACTTTTTATCATTCTAAAAAAAGAAAATTTAATTTTTATATTCTTAATTTAATTTCAATTTTAATTTTGCACCAACTAATACAACCCAAATTTTAATTTTATAATCCTAATCCAATCCAAAATATATCAATATAATCAAACTCAGTTCATAATCCATCAAATTAGTTTAAGATATATATTCAAAACAAATCAAACCATTCCAGCTTCATCTGATTAGAGGCGCAGAGCTGTTTCGTACCCCAAATTTGAATTCCCCTATATGCGCCCATCCACATTGATACGTCTAATGTCATGTGAGATTTTATGTCTCACATAAACCTCTTGATTGGAGGACATACTCTGAGTTCTTTTGGAGGGTTAGTATAAGTGGTTTAGGAATTTTTTGTTGGTGCATATAAGGGAGTATCTCACATCACTTATTGAGCTCAAAACACTAATTTATAAGTATAGTTGGACTCTCACACTCATTGTCAATTGATTTTGAGTGTGAAACCAAGTTACTAACATGGTATCAGAGCGGATTTTAGCCGCACCTCAGGATAAACCGGTCTAACGTATTGGTTAATCTCGCAAGTGAGAGGGGTGTTGGTAGGGGTGAGCACCGGTCCAGACCCGGACCGGACCGGACCGGAACCGGAATGGACCGGAACCGGAATCCAAATTTTTTACAGACCGGAACCGGAACCGGTTTGGACCGGAATCTCCCAAAAACACAGCAGCGAAGAGAATCACAGGGAACAACAACACGAGCGGCGGCGAGCGAGAGTGAGAGGATGAAGCCAATAGATCAAGGGTGAGCGATTCAGCGGTGAGTCGACGGAGCGAGAGGCGAGACGAGCGGTGAAGCGACGGAGCGAGAGGCCGAGGCGACACGAGTGGTAAGGCGACGGAGCGAGTGGCCGAGGCGGATCGATGACCGATGTGGTTGGGTTGGGTTGTGTTTGAAGTTTGGACGGGAGATGGGGTTGTGTTTGGAGTTTGGGGGAGATGGGGTTGTGTTTGGAGTTTGGGGGAGATGGGGTGGAGAGAGAGTGAGAGAGAGGATGAGAGGATGGGGTTACACACGGAAGATGGGGTTGGGTTGTGTTTGGAATTTGGACAATTTCAAGTGAAACGACGTAGTTTCATTTGATTCTGGTCCATCCGGATCAGACCGGAATATTCCGGTTTTCAGACCGGACCGGACCGGAACCGGAAACTCCACATATTACAGACCGAAACCCGGACCGGAATCTTCGGTCCGGTCCGGTTCCGGTCCATTCCGGTCCGGTTCCGGGTCATTTTCCGGTCCGGACCGGATTTTGCTCACCCCTAGGTGTTGGTGCATATAAGAGAGTATCCCACATCACTCATTCAGCTCAAAACACTAACCTATCAGTATAGTTAGACTGTCTCACTCATTGTCAATTGGTTTTGAGTGTGAAACAAACTTACTAACATCTTTAACGGAGGTTCATGAAAAGGTTCATTTCAGACTATAAATCTTACGTGGCAGGTTTGTGTTGTTGTGTAAGCATGGTTTATGACTTTCTGACATGAAGCAGCTTCGTCTGCACGAAATGGTTCATAAAAATATCTTTAATCACGCTTATTTCTTTTCAAACATGAATAAAAATATTATCCGTGTATATATTTAAACTATACATTTTACTAATTTAATGCTGAAAATTTAATAAAAGTTATCTATTCAACTATAAATATTGACTTTGTACACAAAATTTACCAATCCTTCTCAATATTTTTATTCTTTCTCAATCTTTCAATATTTGAGGTTTTGGTTTCTCAGAAAATACAAATATTAACTTTTAATTATGTGATTTTTATTTTATTTTAAGCGTGGAGTGTACAATATTTAATATGTTATTATTGTTGTTTGATGAAAATTTAAATTATGTATTTTTCCTAAATGTCAATAAAAATAATATAAACAAATAATCACAATATAGTAAATTTTTTAATAAATTGGTGATTAGTTTAATATGTAAAGTATAAAAAATGTAATATGCACGTGGATCCCGTGCGCAGAGTTGAATGAAGGTTTATGAATGTGAGTGAAATGTTTATGAAAAAAGAGATTTATATGGATAGTGATGTAACATTACACAAATCTCACGTGACATGACAAAAATCTATTTTTCAGGTTTATGGGTTGGAGAGGCTTATGTAGTGGTGAGTTGTGAGATATAGTGACAAAAGGTGTAGATATATTTTAGGAATAAAACTCAAAATGGATCATAAACTATCACCACTTACCAAATAACGGTCAAAACTATAACGATTTTCAAAAAGGGTGCGATGAAAAAAAAATTGGACTGATTTTTTAAAATAAATTTTACCATTACATTTCAAAACTAATATTATTATAAAACTTAAATTTGTGTGCGGAAATTACGTCGTTTGATTATCAAAATAAATTATATCGTTTTTCGTACATGAAGAAAATGACGTCTTTTGATAACCAAATAATATAATTTTGACACATAAATCAAAGTCTTATAAAAATGTTAGTTTAGAAATGTAATGGTAAATTTTGTTTTAGAAAATCAGTTCAATTTTTTTTTATCGCATTTTATTTGAAAATCATGATTGTTCTAACTACAATTGGATAAGATAAAAATTGAGAAGCCATTTTGAATTTTTTTGCCCTATATTTTATGGTGGTTGAGGATTTGTGAGTGGCAAATGGAGGGTTTTGGATTTGATGGGTATGGATATATGATACTCCCTCCGTCCTCTAATACATGTCGTTTACAGTTAATTTGAGTAGATTAAGGTGAAGTTAATGCTAGCAGTTGAACAAATTTAATAGGTAGGTGGTTAACAATTTTTTGAAAAAGTTCGTGCAAAAAGTAAAATTGGTAGATGTTATTGGTGAGGAATGTATTCTTTATTGATTATGATAATGAAGTGATTAATGTTTGACATTTTAAGGTAGTTGTTGACATTAAATACGCATTGAAAATTATTAAGCGACAAGTAAAAGTGAACAAAAAATTCGGTTAAGTGACATGTAAAAAAGGACAGAGGGAGTAATAGATTTTGTGTATTCTTATATTTGGTTGCATGTGTTACTTTTTGGGGTGCGATGGCAACACATGCATGTGTGTCTTGTAATTATCCACTTGTTGTCTTGGGCGGAGGATGTTTTTTGTGCATGTGAGGGGGTCCACTACTCGAGTGTTTTATTGGTTAGCTACCTATCTTGCTCTATGTTTTAATTTTGATGGTAGGGATTTAGGATTTTTTTTTGGGGTAAAATTATCTGATCAAAATATTGGAGTAAAAAACAAAAAAATTAATTGAAATTAAGCATATAATTTATTTTATATATATATATTTTTTATTTTTTTATTTACATAGAAATAAGTATTTTAGATGGAATTTGTGGGGCGGCCGACCACTGAATGATAGTGATTATGTATATGCTCAAGGAGTGTGTGAACTGATACGTAATGAGTCTGATGTCACTATGAAATGAATTAAAAAATTTATACGAGTGTAAATTAAATTTGGATTATCGATGGATCGTATCAAATCGAACTCAACTAAAAGATTCAATTTGGATTGGTGTGCTAATGATTAGATAGTTTCAATTTTTTTTAAAATCGATAGCTAATTTTATTATTTTTTCAAATTAAATCAAAATGAACAGTTTCATTATATTTTATATCATTAATTACGAATACAAATTAATATCTATGTATTTTTATTTTATATGTTAAATCTCATATTTAATAAATAAAATAATAAATACATTTCATGAAACAATTAAATCTAATTGAATTACATTGTTTGAACTGATTTAATTTTCTAAAACTCACAGTTTATTTTAATTAAATATTTTTTAGATGATTAGGAGATTCGATTTGACATTTTATTCAAAACGGAATCAACCCTGACATTCTCACAAATTTTTATTCTACCCAATGTCACCAACCATTAAAGACCATCGCTTGCTCTCTACGCTATTCATTTGATAATTGAAGAATGAAAGAGATATGGGCCGCATTGACAGGCCAAGTGGGCTTGGGCTTTTCATAACTGATATAATTCTCAAACCAGCTAATTTAACATTAGATTAGTGGGCCAAATGTTTATTTGCTTAGAAATGAAAAGCTATAGATAAATTATTAAATTATTAAAATATGTTTTATTTTCTATCTAACTTTTTCATGTCCTATTTTTCTTAAAACCTCACAAAAATTAATTTACTCATATATTTTCCATCTCAATTTATTTTTGCTTATGCTATGTTTGGTTAAGAAAACAATTGCCAAAAAAATTAAAGAAGAGTGAATTCTCCATCTCATTTTCATTCCCAACATCTCCGAATAAAAAAAAAAATCCATACTCATTTATCCTCAAATTTTGTTGGCACAAGTTTTCCCTAAACCAAACACAGCCTTACATTTTCCATAAACCAAGCAGAAGTTGAATGGGAGCAACTAGAGAAATTGATGGCATGGCATGGCTGATCTCACCAGAAGAAGCAGCTTGGTATGATGAGACCGGAGCAATGGTCAGGACATAAAGGCCTTCGTAAACTTTGGTGCAACACACAATTTTGTGCGAGATAAATTTATTGCGGAATTCAGATTAAAGTTATGTCAACATGACGGTATAAATAAAAATTGTTAACTCGGAAGCTAATGTCATGAAGAGGGTGATTCATGACATTGAGATAAATATTACAACATGAAAAGGGAAGGTAAATCTAACGGTCATATCGTCACACGGTTTTGATATAATTTTTATGTTGGATTTTCTTTTTTAAAGCATGAGATCGGTGATATCTTGTCAAGAAGGGATCCTAAACTAACACAATCTTACTTTGTGCTGTCCGCCATTCAGCCGATGAAAAGGGTAAGGAAAGGCCACATAACCATTTGAGCCTTGTTGATTGATACCAAATAGGGAAAATTCTACGAGGTGTCGGATGCAGTATCGAAGTTTCTGAGTGATTTCACAGACATGATGCTACCGAAACAGCCCAAAAAGTTCTAAGAAAAGACATCGATCACAAGATCGAATTGGCGTCCCGCCCAAACACCTTATCAGATAGGACCGGCTGTGAACTCGACCGACAACTCACTCAATTTGTTAATGCTGGAATGATTTGCATATCAAAATTACCTTATAACGCGCTAGTCTTGCTTCAAAAGAATGTGGATGCAAGCCAGCGTGTGCAATGACTATCTAGCCCTAAATAAGTAGATTATAAAGAACAAGTATCATATTTCGTTGATGGCTGACTTATTTGATTGGCTATCGAAGGTGGTGTATTCACCGATGATTGATCTATAAGATTCAGATATACTATATTGTTAAGTAAGGATCATGAAAGGGGATGAAGCGAAAACCACTTGCATGATGAGTCTGATTCACCCAAACAATATCCCCCCGCTATGGTTGGCATTCTATTTACCAGCTTCCAACTAAAGTCTTTCTGCTTTTGGAGTAATTCTTATGCAAGACAAAACTAATTAGAACTATACACAAACCGAGTCAAACTGAGTATTATTATGCTTGAAATTTATATTCCGGGGGAGTATCAAATCCTTTCTTTCAAAGTTTTCTCTTGTAAGGGCGCAGTGATGCAGGACCTTGAGAAGAGCCGAAGCATTAAAGTACATTAGCCTCAACAGCCAATGATTCATGGGTGGACCGAGAGCACCTATCTAGATGGGTGTTCTCACTTGAAAAAGATGTTGTTTTTCTTTGTGTTCATTAAAACACTTCACTATTTTTTAAATGTGATGAACATATCACATCATCTGATGAATATAGCGGTTCATGCGATGAACATATGAACTCATCTGATGAACATAGCAGTTCATCTAATGAACATATTATTTTATGAACACAACAGCTCATCTGATGAACACAGCAACTCATCTGATGAACATAACAGCTCATCTGATGAACATAACAGCTAATTCGATGAACATAAAAGCTCATCTAATGAATATAGTGAATACGAATGAGTGTTTTAATGAAAACGATATAAAACGACATCATTTTCGAGCGAGTGCACCTAAGAATTTGCGCTCAACAACATAGTTATCCGAACCGAACTAGAGATCGAACCAGTCAATGTCTCTGTTTCTAGTTTTTCGGTTAAACCGGTGATTCAAATCAGTTCAACCACCGATTAATTACGTACAATAATTACAATATATTCAGTATAAGATGATAATTGTAAATAGAAAAATATGTTACTTTGAAGAGGGTCTGAGTTCGAGCCCTGATACTTCTTATTATGTAAAATAAATTTTTAGATATAGGTAAGAATTAATTTAATTAAGCCTTTAATTATAATAAATCGGTTCAACTGTGCCGGTTCAAATCGGTATCACACTATATCAACTGGTTCGCCAGATTTTATCCGGTTTCGGGGTGCAATCCGATTATAAATCGGACCGGACACCTCGCTGTTGCAAATAGAATAGAAATGGGTAGTTTCTTCCCTTCCAGTAATCCAGTGTACGGGACGGTGAAGTTTTGGTAGCAGCTGAAGGAATATTGTCGGTGTAAAAAACTATAAATATTAGTAATAATTAAATTATTGGAAACGTGATATATACAAAATGGATGTTCAAAATTCAAACTACGCCGTTTCAGCTAAACACACCTGCTCCCTTTCGTTTGTTTTGGTTCCTCTAAACACGAGCTGGACCCAAAAAGCCCATTGGGTCTTGAGACGGAAGCCGTGTTTTCTTAGGTCACGCGGCAAGGCAAATATAATTTCGGTGAGTCCATTTCTTTCATTCAAAATAATCATATAAATTAAATTATCATAATTTTTAATTTTTTTTAAAATTAAGATTAATAATCTCTTCAAAAATATTAATGATATTATTATTCGGATTCATCAAACATCTCTCTGTCTAACATATTGATATTGGTACTACCGGTTTAACATTATTTCTAATTAATTAATAATTAGTATGGTGATAAGGGTCGTTAAGTAACACTACCTGTCGGGTGAAAGAAAACAAATAATGAAGTGTAGTAAGCATTGTTATAAAGAATCTAGGATAGTGGTTAAGATATATTGACTAAGTTAGATTGAGATGAATTGAACACGAAGTAGAAATAATATATAATTATATTAAAAAAATCAGTAATATAATTCAAATGAAAGCCAAATATAAATATGATAGTTATCAGAATGAGGCTAAACCAGTTAAGACTCCGGTTCTTAATTTTTCAATTGAGTATGTGATTTGACCGCCGATCAAATTATGTATAATAATTATAATATATAATTATTAATACCGGATCAAATCGGCTGCTGAATTCATATCGAATTGCACCAAGATAAAATCAGAAAAACCGATCATTTTTATTACGAAACCATTGGACCAGACCGGCTGTATTGAACCAGCTCATTGAAAATAAAAAGTTTCATTTCCGACAAAAATGAAGATATTATTACAGACCTTGGTTGGTAGCCGGAGCGAGGAGATGAGCTGGCATGAGCGTATGACAACTGGCAATCGTACGGATGCTTCCCCGTCAGTCTATTCATTTAATTTTTAGCCACGATCCGTCGCCGCGCTCTGTCTCTCTCGTCCCCCACCACCACCGCCCAACCTAACCCCCCACCTTTCTTTTCTCGCTTCCTTTTTCTTATTTTACTTTTCCCTGTAAATACCATTATACCCTCACTCTTACGCTTATTTTCGCTGGCAGAGTCCGTTTCAGTTACAATAGTGAGGGTACACACCAATAAAATATCAAGAGAAATTAAACATACTTATAAAAATCGGATCGGTAATTGAACCGATCAAGCATTTGATTTTTCAATTTACTGGTGGAATCGGTCGGTTCGACCGGTTCGACCGCCAGTCTAATTGAAAATAGGAAACTTATATCATAAATTAATCAAACTGTTACATAATAAATACATATGATTTGATAGTTCAATTGAAAGATATGTAGCCTTTAATCTCTCAAGTCTGAGTTCGAACCCCCTCCACCCACTTTTAGCAAATAAATAAGATTAGTTTGTTAATTAATAATTTTTCGGTCCAATTTGGTTTTACACGGTTTTATTTTAAACTGGCAACCCGATCTGAGTATGTGTTTTGGACCGATATCTGATCCGGTTCCCGATTCAACCGGCCGATCCGGTTTAATAACTATGAAATTAAGTATCCAAAAAAATATATTTAAGTGTAAATATGTTGAATATTTTCAAATTTCGAACTGTTCTTTTAATTTTAGGAGAGTTTATATTTTTAAATGTAATAAAATAACATATAGATATAAATAAAAAAATTATGCATGATAAACTGACCCCACTAAAAAAGCATGAATATGACACACAGTCTCTCCAATGCTGGAGTGGGTGGTTAAAGCTTCCATCTCCGACCTCATACATCGCCTTTGAGCTCCAAGTCAGCGCCCAACAGATGGACGTGCTCATCTCCCTCGGATCGTGATTATATTTTAGTAAGGGCATTCTCGTTGAAATAAATTTAAAATAATTTTTTTATAGAACCGCTGCACTTTGATTACAAAATTAGTAGTAAAAAATAGCATTTTTAAATTAAAGCGTCGTATAAAATATAATTAAATTAATATAAAAAAATTATAGACAATAGATGTTGTTTCTAATTTTAAAACGACATACAAAGTCCGATTCATTAAATTTAAATAATTTTAAAAGTACTTATTAATTAAAAACTTCATCTAAATTATTTTTATACACTAGACTTTTTTTGAAAAGTACTCCATTTTAATTTTTTTTTGACGAATGTTCTTTGAGAAGATAAAAAAACATCTCAGGCTGATCCACTGGGGGTAGAGGGGGTAGCCCCCGAATCCCACCTGAAATTTTTCTATCTAGGGTAAAAAAAAATTATATATATATATATAAAATATATATATATAATAAATTTTTATGTATATTTTCAACAAAATTTATAATTTTGCCCCCCCAATTCAACACAAATTTTTGATTATGTAATTTTGCCCCCTCGACTCCGCCACTGCCTACGCCTATGTTTCTATACCATCTAAGGTGTACATGTATTGTTTTAAGAAATAAAATATCATGCTTCACATTTTGATTGATAAAAAAACGTAATGAATTCAGCTCATCTAAAAATTACTCATTTGAACTCTACAAGTATTTTACGAAAAATACTGAATGAGTGAGTATTTTAATTTAATGAGCACATCCGTTCATTCAGCGTTATCTTCACGTGTCTTTTTGAAAAATAAAACATCACACGTCACATTTTGATTATTAAAAAAAATACATGATAGCACCTTTAGAAGAAAGTCAAGAGGCCAAATCAATTAAACAAGATCAGCAAATTCATTTCTAATTTTTTAAAATATGCCTTAAATAAATAAAAGTAAAAACATTAACACTGTGTTTGGTTTACAAATAATTATTTTTATTTACTTTTTAGAAAATTGAGAAAATAAAAAAATTAGAAAGCAAACAAGGTTCATCAGTCTTCACCGGGAGGGGATTGTTTATACGGCGTTTAAACTGAGTAAGTTTGTGGAATATACCAAAAACATACCAAGGAAAAAATTGTCGTCACTCATGACGTAGACACGGCATGTTTTTGTATTACATATATAAATGGTAATAATCCTCTGGTAGGATGGGCGGCGCTCAAACGTGGCCTTGACCGAGAAGACAAATAGTCAAAAAACAAACTCGCTGTCCAAATCCTAATTATCAAAATTCCATAACGGTATGAAACGCATTCAAATGACCATTACGGTGCTCCTAATTCAAATCCAACAGAACGAGTTACGTGGGACAGAATCCGTAATTTGAAGGTTTGATCAAGGGCAGATCCGTCATTGAATTATTAGCCGAGGAGGAGAAGTGCATTCGTCCCTCTCACTTCCCCCTGCCTCGTGTTTTCTCTTTCTTTCACTTCTCTCGCCCTTTCTTCGTTCACACGCCGCCGAGATTCGCCGCTCGCCGTGGCTGTCCCCGTCCGGCTTTGGCCTCATGCGGTGGTTACCGTCGACGACAGGAGGACCGGAAGGAGGCTGGTTGTAGTCAGAGAGAGAGAGGCAGAGAAGTGAGGAAGTAAACTGTAAGCAAACTTGTAATTGTATGGGGAAGTTGGGGGTGGGAATCGCGGCGGGATGCGCGGTGGCGTCGTGCGCGATCGCGGCGGTACTGGTGGGGAAGAGAGTGAGGAGCAGGAGGAAGTGGAGCGGAGTGGTGAGGGTGGTGAGGGAGATGGAGGAAGGGTGCGAGACGTCTGTTGGGAGGTTGCGGCAGGTGGTGGATGCCATGGCGGTCGAGATGCACGCTGGCTTGGCTTCCGAAGGGGGCTCCAAGCTCAAGATGCTGTTGACCTTCGTTGACGCCCTGCCCGACGGGTATCGCTCCTCTCTAATTTATTTCGTTTCCTCACATGGCGCTATTCTTAGATTTGTGCATTATCAACCTTTTCACAATTAATTTTCGCTTACTTTTCTCAATTACTTGTCCATTAACCTAATTTATTTGTCTATTTGTAAAACGAGAAATTCTGGAGTTTACGGTGTAATGTGAACATACTAATGGAGAGCCGCCACGTATCACTTTGACACACTTTGACAGAATATGATGATAAGTTAAATTTTTTTGAAACAAATGTTGAATCGAATGTCATTTTGATTTTTCATTGACCGCGTACACATCTTCATTATCATAACCAATAAAAAAATAATTTCTCATCACGAAAGTAAAAATAATAATCAACCACTTATCTATTAACTTTTTTCAATCACTTGTAATAATATAAATAATAATCAACCACTTATCTATTAACTTTTTTCAATCACTTGTAATAATATTTTCTTAATCTAATCAATTTAAATCTTCAGAACGAAGAGATTATTAATCTTTTGACACACTTTGTTGTCGTTGCCTGCTTTTGCTCTTTGATTCTAGTTTAGGTTTTTCATATTTTGCCCTTTTTGAGGATATTGACCTAACTGCTGCTTCTGGGACGTGAACAGCAGCTCCGTTTCTTCCACAGAATTTTTTCCATTCACGTTTTGTTTCCTCTATACAAGATTCTTGATTCTGAAAATTTCAATCATTTATGACGTGACTGTGGTTTCCTACTTATCAGTATTAGTGCTGTGTTGTAACTGTAAGTGGTGTGACATTTCTAAATGGTGAACAGTCTTTTCTCACTTTACACGGAATATATGTCTTGAACCTTTAGGCATCTATGTATCAGTGGTGATTACATCAGCTGTGGCTTCCAATCGTAAAGATTATAAGTGCTATAAAACTTACTTTTCTGGTAGCACGTGATGGTGTGCGAGGCGATTTGTATCCTTTATGTTCTTTCATGTTAAACTTTAAATTCATAGTCGTGGAGATGATGTCAGTTGTTACTTGTGAGGGCTGTCATGAAAGGAAGCTGCATTTGCTTTGCATGTTGAATTAGTTTTGGAAATTTTGTTCAGGAGTGAGAAGGGAACTTATTATGCTTTAGACCTGGGGGGTACTAATTTCAGAGTTTTGCGGGTTAAGCTTGGTGGTAAAGGTCATGGTATAGTGGAAAAGACTGTTGATAGGCAGCCAATTCCTCAGAATTTGATGACTGGTAGAAGTGAGGTGCGACTTTCCAAGTCAGGCCTTATTTTATCTTTCTCTACCTGATCAAGAAATATGAACTTCAGTATTGATAGGTATGTTGCATGTAGGAACTGTTCGACTTTATTGCCTCTTCCTTGAAGAAGTTTGTTGAAAGTGAAGGAGAAGATTCTGAGTTTACGGCTGGTAAAAGAAGGGAACTTGGGTTCACCTTTTCCTTTCCTGTGAAGCAAACATCTGTTTCGTCTGGAATACTGATCAAGTGGACAAAAGGATTTTCTATAAGAGACATGGTTAGTGATAAAAAAAAGAAAGACAGCATTTCATTAAGTTTCTCCACTGTTCTGTTATCTTCAAACTTCTCTTCTCCAATTTCCTCAAACCATGTAATGAATCCGATTCTATTTGCTGTTTGCATATGAAAATTCACATTGTATTGCAAACAAAGCATCTTCATCAGATCTAATTCTAATAGTGTCTAAGTGAAGTAGTCTGACACATGTTATTTTATTCATGTGCAGGTCGGAAAGGACGTGTCTGAATGCTTACGCATTGCATTGGCTAGAATAGGATTAAATATGCGAGTAGCTGCACTGGTTAGCAGCTTTTGGTTATCTAGTGTGTGTATGCCAGTATTATTTTTCAAATTGCTGTTGTGTAAAAGAGGGTGGCGCTTAATTGTATTTGGTTCAAGTGCATATATTCTGATAGCTTCTTTAATCAGATAAACGACAGTGTGGGCACTCTAGCTGTTGGACATCATCATGATGCTGACACTGTTGCTGCCATCATTATTGGTACGGGCACCAATGCTTGCTATGTGGAGCGGACAGATGCAATAATCAAATCCCAAGGCCTACTGACAAGTTCCGTAGGAATGGTATCTTGCTGAGTTGTTCTGACATCATCAATATCTGTCATGAATTTTGCAGCTAGGTCAATATTTACCTACTTATGTTTACATATCCATCATCTTCTTTATGTCAATAGGTTGTAAATATGGAATGGGGCAATTTCTGGTCATCACATCTACCAAGAACGTCATATGATATTGAATTAGATGCTGAGAGTCCAAACCCTAATGATCAGGTAACTGGGACTGCTTTACTTATTTTTATATATGCTAAACAGAATGGATTTAAAGTTTCTCTTTGATGCAATGGAATTTTTTTCCGCTGTATCGGCTTCTATACTGACCAAAGTCCCTAAACTAATTCTTCTTTTGAAGCAATAATGTTAGGTTAGATTGAAGATTTGTTTTAGTTCAAAAAGTAATTATTTAAGGTCTATAAGTGGGTTTACATTTAAGTTTTTTTTTTTTAGCTTATCTGGTCTGGTTCAGTTTTCTTTCAGCTCAGTTCAGTTCAACGAGTTTACTTCATCTCAATTCAATTAAGCCCAGCCCAGCGCAGCTCAGTTCAATTTTGGTTTGATAAATATACTTTATTAAATCTGCTTTATATTGGAAACAACAACATTATTAACAAGCGTGACAAAGACTTTTAGGTAAAGTATAATATTTAATAATGTTTAATATGTATAAGTGTAGTTCAACTCAGCTCAGTTCAGCAATTTTATGTTTAGCTCAATTTCAACCAAAAAAGCTTACCTTTAATACCCTCTCTCTTCAGAAAGGTTTTAGGCTTCTTTTTTGGCTTTGAGTTTTTATTTTCTAAAAATGTAACTTCACACAAAAGAAGAAGAAATTTCACTTCAGACAACAAGGGAACTCAGTACAAATTTGAAGAATGTAATGATTAAATGATACCATAGAATTCTGACCTGCTAAGGCAGAGGAACCTCTCTTGTGTTAAAGAGCTGGATCCTCAAAGATGTATATTTATCATGTTGGTCATTCTTGTTCGCAGGGCTTTGAGAAAATGATCTCAGGAATGTATTTGGGTGAGATCGTGCGGAGAGTCGTCCTCAAAATGCTAGAAGAAGCGGATTTGTTAGAATCAGATTCTACAAAATTATCAGTGCCTTTTATATTGAGGTTTGTATGACGGTAGATCTGTGTGCCATCTCTTTATTAGAACGGTACATTTTTGCTCATTACTAATTGGCAAACCTAGAAAAAGAAACTACAGTTAAAATACTGAAAATATTTTGAATTCTGGTCTTTCCATGACATGAGTGTAATTAGGTCTCTTGTATTTTGATTTGTTGGCTTATCATCATAATAGCTATTAGTATGCATTTGTTATGATCTGGCTAATATGAAATGGGTTTGTGCTTTGATGGATTTTGTCCAAGTCTCCTGGTTTTGTTTCAGTTGCTTGATAGTTTCCAGTTTATTTACTTGTTTTCAGTTTCACATGTCATTTTATTCTTTTAGTATTTGGTACTGATTTGTGATTTTAAGAGCTTATGCATGAAGCTTTCTGCATACTCTTACGGAGGAGGTACAAAGCGTGAGCACCTAACTTCTTAAAAACAGAATCATACTGCTTGTACCTAAGGCTTTCTTCAAGTGAATCGTTATCGAGTAGTTTCATATTCAATGCATCCATTCTCTTACCCAATTGCTTAGTGCTAGACAATTATTTTACTTGCGCTCATGAAGAACCCTGCGATTATAATTGAGTATAAAACACTAGCAGGAATTAGGACACCACAAGATTTAATTCAGAAATAGAACTAATGTTTGTCCAAATAATTCCAGGACTCCTTTGATGGCTGCCATGCATGAGGATGAATCCCCCAACTTGAGGGAAGTCTCACGAATATTTGAAGATGTTCTCGAGGTTTTTATCTCCCATGTTTCTCTTTATTGTAGTTCTTGTGTGCCTAGAACTGTTCAGCTGGTGACATCCTGCGCCAATTGTTGATTCTTTTACGTGGTGGTTGTCTGCTTGTACTAGATTCCGGACGTTCCATTGAAGTTCAGGAGGCTAGTGGTAAAAGTGTGCGACACTGTGACCCGAAGGGCCGCACGGCTAGCAGCAGCTGGCATTGTGGGCATCTTAAAAAAGATTGGAAGGGACGGAAGTGGTGGCATAAGTGAAGGGAAAGTCAGAGGCGACGAGTCCAAAATGAGAAGAACAGTAATAACAATCGAAGGGGGTTTATATACAAGCTATGGTGCATTCAGGGAGCACTTGCATGAAGCAGTGGCTGAAATCCTAGGGGAAGATGTGGCTCCATATGTGATTCTCAAAGTCAGCGAGGATGGATCGGGAATCGGAGCTGCACTGGTGGCTGCATCTCACTCACAAGAAAATAGTGTGAATATTTAGGGTTCTATAAATATATAGAAAATATATGTCTATATATAAAATATATAGTTCCCCTGCCGCTGTATATTAGAATTCTTCCGATTTGATTTTTTTATATATGAAGAAAGGTTTCATGTAATTGTGCGGATTCATAGTTCATACAGTGATGAAGTGCCTTATCATGCTTGTGTCGGCAATGTGGTGGTGCCTTCAGTTTGGATAGGATTGTGATTTACCAGAAAACAATTCAGCATCTTTACAAAGCCTGCTAATGTAAAACTCCCCACCTTCACAAACATTAGAAACCATCCAACTAAATTTGTTGCAGAACTAAAACCCTGAGCCTTTGCACCAAACAGCAAATAAGTGCTTCTTCTGAACAAGATGGTCAGCCATCTATGAGGTTTAGCAATCAAGTCGAATGCACGCCTCTTGTACAATGACGACTATATCACACTTGAAAGAAGAATCAGCAATGGAATCCTCAAGAGGAGTCAGCCTCAATGCTATTTACAAAATTTCCTGCATCACGAACAATTAGGACCAAAGTCTGTTCAGTGTCGCTGCATCAGTTTTAACCTTCTATGAATCACCTAAACCTACACTGTTTCAGCACAATAGTCAGAAATGGGTTTCTTCAGCTAAGGATGAGTGAATAGTTCACCACAGCAACTATATTACCTAATGGCGCTATAGGAGTGTCTATAAGATTTCGCTGGACTCCGGTACTCCAGACGCCCCTGTTTCGGCAACTCTGTCACATTGTCCTAATTTTCCCAGGTTAGTTTCTGCTGTACTCGCGGGGTCAGGGGATAAGCTATATATCTTGACAAGAGCTGCACAACCTTTCTCAGTATGGTGTTCTCTGATTTCAGTCGGCAGGACCCTTTCCATATCTATATGAGGATCACTTACAGTACCATCTGCTGTGCCCTCAATCTCTGTTCTTGGAGAAGCTTCAGAATGATGAATCTGATCAGGATTCCACATGGCAGATTCCCTTTCGTTGCTAACGACTTCAGATATCGGATCATATAGTAGACAATCTCCTAAGCTTTCCACATTTAACTGCTCTAGAGAAGGTGAGCGACCCTTTCCTGAACTATATTTGTTTTTATTGAGAACTCCTGTTCCATCTAAATTTCTTTCAAGCAGAACCGGGCAAACAGGAGGGTTCCTTTTGCAGCAAGAATGGCATCTGAATCCAATTATGTAATTCACATTATCAGCATCAACTCCAAAAGCTCTTCCATGAAACCAATCTGCAAGAGGAAGACGACCAAATACATGATATGCACAGCAGAAGGTGTCACTTGCTTCAACATAAACTTTTATTTCTCGAAAATATATTTAACGCTTTCAGACCTTTGCAGGCTATTAATTAACTATCTATCCCCTCGAAAAAGGAAAAATATGAATATGAATGGGAAGTATGGTTCGCTAATATTACCTTCACAAACTTCACAACATATGTAAATTAGCTGGGATGTGAACTTTGAACAGATAGTGCATACAGGCTGATTGAGGATGACGTTCAAGTCTTCAGAAGGAACATGAAGTTTCTCCCTTCGAAATTTTACTACTCGCTGGTCATCAGGTTTTTTAACCAGGTTGAGACCATTGAGCCAATAGCTGTGATGAACTTGAGTCCTCTTTTTCCTAGGAGTAATATCTTCCACCTTTCTAGGTTTTGTTTTTTTAGCCATTGCTGACCTGCCCCTTTTTCTTCCTGCAGCTTTCTGTTTGCAGACAGGGACAAGTTTAGTTTTCCGTGGTGACCGCTTCTTTCTCTTGACTGGTGCAAACTTAAATTTCATTTTCCTTGATGAGCGACGAAGAGGGATTTGCATCACTGCTTCGTTACCTAGGGATTTTGTTGCCGCTGCCACTCTGCTACACTTTCTAATCTTCCCTTGTGGAACAGGTTTAGATGTCACAGTTACCTTTTTACCTTTACTTCGTAATGTCCTCACGCTATCTTTTTTGGTTTCAACTTTTGTACGGTTATCTTGATGACATTTGAAGCAGGAGTATTTATCACCAGCCAAATCTTTTTCTTTAAATCTTCGCACATGCCGTTTATGGAAATAATCTGTAAAAGGAAGAATATAACTTCATTATGGGAACTTTTGACAACTGCATTACACGCAGCACATAGCATAATAGCTCTACTAGGTAGATAGCTGCATAAGAACACAAAACCAAGTTGGTAATAAGCTACTTCCAAAGAACCCTGTCAACCCAGAGGTTGCCAATCTAGACAAATGCAGAAAGGTGTACAAAGAGGCATACAAAAGAGATGTTATAATTACCTTCACAAAACTGGCACCTCACTGACTCCCTGCGAATAAAGAACAAGAATCATTGCCCTTTTTTACTTGGATAAATTTAACTTATAAAATAAGATGTCATTAAACAACCAATATGGGACAAAAATTAGCTAATTCAAAAAACAACAGATTTTGTTCCTGTGTCTTTTGTAATTAATCAATAATGATAAATTTAATTAGTGGTGCGTGATAGAAGCAGTGATATATAAAAAAATCAACGGCAACAAATATAAATATAAAGCATGGTAGGACACTCCAAATACCTTATTGGAACTGATTTTTTACAGTGGCCACATTCACAGTTCTCTGATTTTTCAGCTCTTGAGAAGAGATAAGAGAAATCCCTTGGTCTATAACATCCTTTCTTTAATTTGACATCGACGAGTTTCCCGGACTTCATCTTATAATTTTTGCGACATATTCGATTCTCTTCAAAGGATTTCATCATATGCATGGGAACAAGAGATTCTTCAAGCCAGTATTTTTTTCTTTCACTTGCTGATTCCTCAAAAATGTATCCATGTGTCACAACAATCTCGGGGATGACTCTTCTTTTACCAAAATCAAGAAGATACTTCACTAATGTTCCCTCCAGTTTTTTTCTTCGGATGATGACCTTCTTAAATAAGCGACATGCCTTGGTCAACTTCTTGTCAATCTTTGTGAAAGGATTAGTGTTCTCAATATCATCCCATTTGATATTTGAATCAAGCTCTCTGATCTAAAATATATATGAAAGGTTGGTGAGGCACAACGGCGGTTCCAGGATTTTTTTTTCGAGGGACAAAATTACACAATCAAAGATTTGGGTTGAATTCGATGGGGCAAAATTAAAAATTTAATTATACACTTAAAAATTTTTTTATGCATATAATTTTATTTTACCATGGGTAGAGTAATTTTAGTTGGGATTTGGGGGGTGGCTGACCCTATTGGCCCCCAGTGGATCCGCCACTGATGAGGCAAGATCTTCAAGATAAGCAAATGGTGGTTAAGGAGCACTAGAGTCTCACACTGTATAACAATCAATATCGTCGAAAAATAGGCATCAATGTATGGAAATGCCCAAACTACAAGAGAAAGAAGAGCAGATGCTTTATCAGAATATGTGAAGGCTAAACTACAGTAACATAAATAAACTAGGTTGCTGAAATCCAATGGAAAACTATGATTCGGAAGTTCAATGAGCCAATTCATTTGGTTACCAGATTATTTTACAATTAAAGTGACTCGCAACTTCTTTACAAAAAAGCCTTTATTCTTTTATAATTTTTTTATTAAGTTTCAGTTATGGTAAAATATTATAAAGACCCAAACTATACAGCTAAAAAAATCGGAAAGAGGAAATGTGAATTTGATATAAATATTTTGACTTTAGAAATAAGTCAAGCTATGCTATCAGTAAGTTAAATCTCAGTAAGAGTAGATTAAGTTCAGTAATTCTAAGTTTAAAAGAGAATACCCAAAAGCAATTCAGATCAGCCAGTAAATTGTAGTTAGTACGGTGGTGCATGAGGAGTTGGCCAACATATTATTGTGAATGCCCACTTTCTTTTCATTAGAAACGAAGATTTCAGCTTATGGCCCAACCTTAGCATATATGCAACACAGCCCAGACACCACTAATAAATAAAACTAATCTCTGTGGCATGCGTTAGAATTTTTTAGGCACACAGATAATTCAGTTGAATCAGTTTTAAAAACTGGACTCTGACATACTACAAGCCCTCCCCTCAAATTTCTTATTCTTACATACTTGAACAACAAAAAGCATATATGCAGAAATAACAAATTATCTATTCGAGGATCATGATCATGTTATTAATCAAATAACCTATCCCTTCATGGTAGAATTGAATAGCCAAATTAAACAGGTAGAACCAGATCAAGTTCACTCGGCATTATTTCCATTGCCATTTTGAAGAATCTTAGTTGTGATGTCTAGCTAGTACCAAAAACTGACATACTGGTGTATGCACTCAGACTCAGGGATAACCATATATCAATTATGAAATTAATGTGAAAATAAATTAGAACAATTACCAAATACGCAATCTGTTCAACACTTGATGAATTTTCGACTGCTGCTCTCCAAACACTGTTTTTTCTTCTTTTTGCAAATTCTGAAGCTTCAGGATAATATATGCCGGGAATCTTGTGACCTCCAGCTGCCAATTCAAACACAAACTTTTGAGTCTGAAATTGGATGCAAGTTGCATGTAGTACATAGTACAAATAAATTTTGCATAAGTTTTCATTGATAGTGTGAATAATAACCAACCTAGTCGAGCAGCCTTAGAGGCCAATGAATGAGGCAAAACTTTCCAATTGAAAAGACGTCGCGAAGCTCGCCCTCCTCTCCACCAAAAAAAATCCAAGTCATTGGCGGCATTTGAGGTTGGAAGAAGCTCCGAGTCTGCATGCTGGCTCCTACCTCTTTTTCTGCTGACACCATGCTTCAACCCTAAGCATGACGAACTGGTCACAGCATAAGAAGCTGAGCCCAGTGTATGAGCGGAGTCCATGTCATTCGACCACTCGACTGAGAATACCAGGTGATGCAGATTTGACTCTAACTGCATTGTTCAAGAACACCGGCCGGATATCAAAAGTCAGACAACAAACACATCATTATGTTATATAAACCTTTACTCACTTACTTCCTCAGGGTAAATCCGACAAGAAGTCTGAGCTTAGTTATTGAAAAAATTAGCTAAATAGAATGCAATATCTCCAGTGATCTACGTACTGCAGCTTTCATGAAATTGACAGGCGAAGAGCAAATGCAAGGTGATAGATTTATGTTGGCCCAAATAGAAATCTTAGACGATCTCAGAAAAATAAGTGATTTTCAAACTATTCAAGTTTCCTAACATCCACGACATGTTGATAGTATGAACAACTACATGGTTACAGATGAATACAATTTGCCCTTGCTAAACCTATCTACTACATAAAATTTGCACAGACAGGAGTCAAAATGATACCTCCAAGAATTAGCCAACATATGATAAATAACACTGCTTACCAACATTAGAAATTGTGAATTACTACTGTTGGCTACTTAACTGAATCAGCTTTTTGCCGTGTTCTAGAAACAAGTAGCAATCTGGGTAAATTGATAAAACGACTCATTATATCTGAAGACAAACTCAAGACTATTTTCTAAGATATAAGCAGTTTTGGTTGTACAGTTTCAATAAGCAACATTAACTTGTTTTATAGTTCCTTGAGCAAAGATTATGAGAAGATCCAAAAAGACAGAACAGTAAACGAATCAGGATTAGCATTCAGCTATTAATTCAGATGCTGACGTGATAAGAAGCCCCAGCTGTTGGAGTACCAGAAGCATATTGCAGATCAAATTCTCATTTGCATGTACCAAAGCATTTAACTATCAGAAAAGTTTATGAAGTGTGGACTGCGTTGATGGTCAGAGAATATAAGTCCTTACCAAAAGCAGGGCATCTTTAACTGAAGCAAGATCAGATGACCTCAAAATACTTCTACTCCACTTTGCAGAATGTTGTGGATTCAGCCAAGGACCCAAAAGAAGCCCCTGCAATCGACTTTCAATGAATAAAACGTAATAGATGATATCAACTAGATGACCTTTCCCAACCCACTTAGATGGATGGTCTATTGCCTGACTTTCCAAATTTTTCCGAGCAGGGCAAGAATAATAGAGCTTAAATAAACAGTCCATGTCGACATCAGGTACTTTGCAACAGTAGCACCATCCACATTTTTCTGTCCGAGCATTGAACTTCAAATGTCTAATACTATACCAACAAAATCTGGAACACTTCTTGATGATGGCCTTTAGCTGGGATGATACACTCCCTTCATTAGACTTCAAAAACTGTTTGTTTGTTTTCTTTGAACACTTACCAAATAAATCTTCTGCAACGGATGAAGCTACTTGAGCCAAGCTGTAATAATTTGAGTAAATAACTTTCTGATCTTTTGAAGGGTTCCTGGGTACAATGTTAAAAACACCAGAAGGGTAAGCATGAGCTGGCGAATCTGAATTCTGTTCTACCTTCATATGCAAAGTGTCATTCATCAAAGGTACCCTAACCGAAGTCAGATTTTCTGGCAATTCAGGCTTCGGATTTGAAACTCCAGCAGGTCCTTCGGACAAGTCTCCTCTACTATTTTCTGAACTCTGAAGTATCATAGTTGCTTGTACGTGACTTGTGTCAGCAGATCCTTCAGAACTTGTAATTTGATAAACCATTTTCATGTGATCACGAACAATGTTGGTATTACATATGTCTTCTTCATTTCGTCCGTCAGCAATCGCAACCCTGTCTGAACAAACTTCTGATGATTCCAAGGGCTGATGTGAATGAAGAAAGTCTTCCTCGCTCATAAGTACCATTAGATTTCGTGAGCTCAAGCCAGTCTTTTTTTCAGTTTGATGGACAGAAATACCCCAGTGTTGTGAGATGGCATTCAATATGCCAGAGTAACGGATATCAGACGACTTGAGTACTTGGATAACAGCATCTAAGTCATTTCTGCAATAATAACTAATAGCTGATTTGTCTTCATGTGAATCTAACCTGCACAATCAAAATTAACCGGTAAGTGATCTTTTCTGCTCAAGCATCTTACCTCAGTGCCTGTAGAACAGTATGCAGAGTAAATCAGACAACCGGCTTTTTATCCTGTACTACTTAGACATAGATTATGACTTTCCTTCATCCGCATTATATGCAATGCAGTAAAGTCGTTGAAACATTGCTGCTTATAAGAGAATTATTATACTACCGAACATTCCCGCAAGGAAACCAAAATTAGTGGGTGGCTCAGATGCCATACCCAGACTTACTACAAGGCTGCCACCTGCCAGAATTATTCCTCACCGTTATTTTTCTAGTACGAATTTCATGATATTGGAACTGATTTAGTCTCCATGCAATTCTTTTTCTCATATTTTTTATTATGGAAAAATGGAGCAATACAGAGAAATTTATGATTATTTATTCTGATTATGATGGGTTTGCTAGACCAGACAACAAATTCCCAGTATCCCGGAACTATATTGGAGGAACATATAATTATACAATTATGATATTATTACATGGATATCAAAAGAAAAAAAATATCAATATGACATAGTGCTTGCAACACGTTAAAGAGAATCTACTATCATGCAAAAGATGGTCTGTGAGACATCAAATGCGGTTTCAAAAGCTCATATTAAGTTTAATTTCGCACTAATGAGACTCAATACAGGCAGAACTTGAGAAATTCTTTGGTGGACACAGTCCAGGACTGTGGACACACAAATGTGGAGCCGCCACGTTGCACTTTGACTAGCTACGTGGCGGGTTGAAAAGTCAAAAAAATTTAAAAACCAATAGTGAATCGTCACGTGACACTTTAAATTGTTGAAAAGTCAAAAAAATTTCAAAATCAATAGTGAATCTTCACGTGTCACTTTGCCTTTTCAAAATGTCATTCAAAGTGCCAGGTGACGACTCCTCATTAGCGTGTCCACAGTCCATTGTGGACTGTGTCCACCCAAGAATTTCTCGCATAAGTTTATGTGATAGCATATACGATTTACAATATGATAATTGCCCATCGCACAAATGATGAGAAGAGGAAATAACTGTGGGAAAATTAATTTCATTCAATTTATAGGTAGAGGCACTGTATAAACATGGTCGACGACGAACTACCTTCCTGAAATATGTAATCGAACCGTCCTATCAAAATAATCTTCTCAATTCGAACATTAAAAATCCCTTACCATAATTGGAAGAATTTATTCAATCTTATGTTATCTGTATCATCACCGGATATAAACCCACAACCAGCCCACTAGTCAATACTCTAAAACCACAACAGGTTTGGTTGAAGAAAACTTACACAAGCAAGCAGTCACAGCTCCCGAAGTACATTCTCCCATCAGGATCAACTCCAAGTGATTCTGCTCCTCGAAGAGACACTCTATGTTTCTTCCATGATTTATCTCTGTCCATGTTACACTCAGGGCAGTACCATTCGCCTTCAGGCAAAAGATCAGAAGTCACTCCTACGCATCTTGCATGATATGCGGCCGGGCATCCATCACAACAGATTAAGCTTCCATCCACTTTGCACAAACAGCATTCGTCACTGTTCCAATCCTTAGCTTCATCCATGACTTCCCCTGTCAAATTAGAATCATTACATAAATCCATATTAGCTCTCCTCCTTTTGGAATCTCTGATAATTGTCACTCCTGGATCAGCTTCATGTTCATCAACCAACGATCTTCTGTTGATCTCTGCTCTAATGCATTCCGTATCCACTAGATCATCACACAGAATCCGGAGTACGTCAACTTTCAGAGACTCCGGCTGTTTATAATATTCTATGCCGGTTAGATTCAACCGTCTGAGATCAAAATCAGGCTTCATTATCAAAAGATATTCAGCGATAAAAAGAGGCCATGTGATAGGATCCAGAAAATCCCAATTCAGAGACCTGCAATGACATTTAAAGGCAACAAAAAATGTAATGAGACAGAAATGAAAAAAACGCTCAGCTGAAGTCCATGAGTTGAAGGAAGTGGGGAGTGAATACCTCAAGCAATCAGAAGCAGGCCGAGAACCTTCTGAGGAAAGAAACTGTAAGTGCTTCCTCAGGGTTTGCAAGAGAGCCACATGTGTCTGATCAAACAATGATGTAGGGGATTTGCATTTGAGTGCCGCACAAAAATCCTCCAATTGAAATGGACTTAAAAATAGTATAGTACTAAATGACCTTATAAAGGAATAGATAGAAATAAGATCCAGCATCGATATGCCATCTAGATTCAGATTTTGTGATGATTCTGGAAGCTGCAACTTGATTGGAGGCGGATTGATGTCTTCAAATTCTTCACAAGGAGACCCTTGCTCTGTAAAGTTAGGGGCAACATTTGACGATGACATGTCAATTACATGAAGCAATGATGCCGCCTTTCTTTTAGACAAATTCTGGTCAGTCGAGTCAAACATATAAACGGATGTGACTGTTGAGCCAGAAAAAGCAGCTCCAGTTTTGCGAGCGCTTCTTCTGAGTGCAGGTTCAGAGATAGGTGTCACGGTGTCCGATGCTTTTCTTTTTCGTCTTCCGCGAGTTCCACTTTGATATGCACCTGAGTACTTGGTGTGGTGGTCGTTGGCTAGTGTAACATCAGGAGAAGAAGCCTCCTTTAAACGGTCCTCATGAGAGCTAATGTCTCTGGCATTTGAGACAGTCAAGGAGCTTTTTGTGTTTATCTCTCTCGAAAAACCATGTTCCTCACCCTCTCTGGCTACCTCCGGCAATACAGAATTTCCTATAGGAGACCCAATTTTCACCTTCTTAAATTTTGCTGCCTCCCCAACACCACCCGTACTGCAATCACCAGTCAAATAATGATCTTGAGCACTGTCTACAGCTACATCCATAAGCTGATCGCACCCCAAATTCAAATCAAAGCGGCCCCTCGGCTCAACCGGCAGATCATCTAAACTGTCATCCGCAGCCAAATTGAGATCGAAGCCAAATTTCCTCCGCTCAACACTACCGTAATCAACCGGAACCTCGAACACAGAGTCACGACTCTCCTCCAGCCCCTCAACCGACCTAACCGCAGCCGCACTCGCACAATTATCAACAAAACGACTCCCACACTCTCTCCTCTCACTACCCTCACAATCTACATCACCTGAATCGGGAGTCCCGCGGTGGTGCGGCCGGCCACTCTTCGCCGTCCTGCCTCGGTGGCGCGGCTTCGACTGGATCATCGCCGCATCAGCAGGTCGGTGTTGGTCCAAGAGATCGGCGAGTTGGTAGGTGCCGTGGTGGGAATCGGAGGCGGCGTCGTAGGAGGTGAAGATCCCGGAGGAAAGTGTGTGACCGGGTCCGTTGACAGTCTTGCCGAGCAACTGCTCCATTTCCATTTCTCTCCCCCAAATCCAACACTCGCGAATTCTGGGAATTGCAAATTACAAGAAGACCCCAATTCAACGCTCCCAACTTTCTTTTTCTCAAATAAAAATTTATCCTCATTTACGTATATGTTCACGTTTCCTTAATATAATACATATTTAGTAAATTTTTAGGTTACTTTTTTTTGGGGGAAGAATTTAAAGATTTACCAATCTGTTAATTTTCCTTTTCGTTCTGCTTTATTTAGTTTTGTTTGTATTTTATCTTATTTATTCAAATAAGATTTCCTAATTGAAATCCATTTATATGAATTCTATTTTCGATGAATCTATATATAAAACAGAATATGATTGTCCGTACAATGCTCTCTGCGGTTCGGTTCGGTTCGGTTCGATTTGGATTAATTTGGTTCGGTTCAGTTTGATTCGGTTCGGTTTGGTTCAGTTCGGTTTCAAATTTTTAAAAAACGTTCGGTTTACAGTTTCATATTTTAAAAAGGGATAACTAATAATTTGGTTCGATTTTTAATTTTTTTCGAACCGAACCGTCGGGACGACGGGTGCCTTTAATGGTTCGGTTTACAGTTTCATATTTTAAAAAAGGATGACTAATAATTTGTTTTGATTTTTAATTTTTTTCGAACCGAACCGTCGGGTGCGTTTACAAGTATGGTAGAAAAAACTTTGGTAAAAAAACTGAATTGAGTGGCAATAAAATGAAGGGAAAAAAAGAATTAAGTAAGGCGTATTGGAAAAATATCAAATATACAGCTTTCGATTTGTAATACGTGCAATCTTAATTTTTACATTTTTTTAAAAAAATTGTTAGACTAATTTACAAAATAATATATACATATACAATTACAACTTATGATCATTAATAAACATAATTTGAATAAAAATACATAATTTATTACATAGTTAAATGACATCATTTTATTCTCATAATTAAAATAATATGCGAGGAGGTCAGCGGTGAGATACTTA
Source organism: Kalanchoe fedtschenkoi (assembly GCA_002312845.1). NCBI lineage: Eukaryota > Viridiplantae > Streptophyta > Magnoliopsida > Saxifragales > Crassulaceae > Kalanchoe > Kalanchoe fedtschenkoi. The sequence goes on along the minus strand of NQLW01000064.1, from coordinate 784,398 downwards.
TCGTCTACACTTCAAATTCGAATCTTGGTGACATCAAAAAAAAAATTTCCCCTCAATTTCTAATTACAAATCAAAATTCTTGGTAACAATCATTTTTATTTTTCCTCCCGATTGCTTTCTTTCGCTTTTTTCATCCCTTTCTAATTTCAATTATCTCCAATTGACATAGCATCATTAATTTATGGAATAACATGTAATACTAACTAGAGTGTTCAGTTCAAAACATTATTTTATATAATTTACAAAATACTTCATAAATTTATTTATAACTTTTAAATATCATAATTATATTAGCTTTGGTAAATTTTGCCCTTACTTTATTTATTTCACCGCTCATTTTCTCAAATTACTAATTTTTCGTTACAATGTCTTCAAAACATCTAAAATGTTTCGGACATTTTAAAAATATTTAAACTATATCAATCCAAAATTTACAGTCCGAAAATTTATAGATACAATTTTGTTTCTGTGGCGTCACTTTTATTACTATTGCTCTAACATTTCCATATTATTGGACATTTATCCTTTAAATCTTACTTATGATATATTATTTTTATTGAAAATTACAACAAATGCTACTCCGTGTTCACCAAATTAGATAAAATATTTTTTATAATAGTAAGATATCGCACATTATATTATTTTTACTGCAGGCCAGATCACGTGCATATCAATCAGGATTAAATAGACATTTTGAATGACTGAAATTGGACACAAGTATAACAAAAGTATATGGTATCTTGGCCTGTTGGGTGCACCAAAATAGTTCCAGGATTGATCTTCCAAGGGATGATCCAAGTTACATGACTCACACAAAATAGGACACAGGGAATAGTCTAGGAGAGGAGTGACTGACCTACCGTCTACATCTCCAAGCCGATACGCAGAAGAGCGCCCGGTCCTGCCAGCAGAGCACGATCGATCCATTTTCATCCCTTAACTGATACCCGTCGCAGCCGTAGCCCTGCAGAAGCCTCCGTGCTTGCAGCATTGCGTGGTAGCTCAAGGGAGAGGCTCCAAACCCGGCCGCATTCAGCCTTTGAGCCCACTTATGGAGCTTCTCGTGTCTTTCTTTTCTCTCCCGCCCTTCGCACGCTATGATGTTTTTTATCTCTTCGCCGAGCAGGACCTTCTCCACCCTGAGGCGCTCCGGGGAGGTTCTCGAGACTCTGGACTCAAGACAGTCGAATAACGCAGCGTAGTAGTAGAGAGCTTCGGTTAGTCTTTCCATGAGAGTTGGGCTGTTATGGTTGGAGTCCTGCTCCGCCACCACTACCACTTTCGGTGACAAGCTCCGCAAGTCCATCAGGAAGCTATCCATCTTGGTTGAGAAAGACAACGGGGATGAGGAAGTCGAATCAGGGCTTGTGTCTTTCTCGATGAGCTCCCCGAACGTGGCCTGGTGCTGATTGCGAGGCTTCTCCGGATTGTTGAACCTGTCATCGTCAGAGGCTAGGAGCTTGTGGAGTTGAAGGATCGAGCTGATTGCGAGGGCCTCGCCGGTCTTGACTCGCAGACTATCGAAATCCAGGCGCTCCAGCGCGCTGACAACCGGATTGAACTGAAACGGAATATCCAATCTCTCAGCTTCTACGTTCAGCCTCTGAGCCATTTGATCCAGCACCTCTTTCTGCTGATGGATGCCTGTGATTCTCAAATGCGGAGGCCCCTCAGGGCGCGCGCTCAACATCTGCAGAAGGGCAACCCACTGCGCAGGCTCAGCTGAACAAAGATCGATAATGTGGATCATCTTCTCGCCCTCCATGGCTTCTATGATCGCCTGGTTGGTGACCAGGTACATGATCTTCAGAAATGGGAAGACTTCTAAGAACAACTTCCGGGCTAGAATCTCTTCGTGGACCGTCGGCATTCTGGTGGAGTTAAGCGCCCTGTAGAGACCGGGCCAGGATTTAAGAATGCGGCTGGCTAGAGCCTCGGTGAAGTAGGATGCGATGCGCTGCATCGTGTCGCCATCGGGGGAGGCGATCTGGGAAATCTGATCCAGAGCGATGTTAGCGCTCTCAAGGCTGCCCGTGGCGACATGGGTAGCACAAGTGAGCAGCAAGTGGATCAGGTACAAACCTCTTTCCTCGGACTTCAACTCTCTGATCCATGGATAAGCTGATGATCCGGGTGAAAGAGACATCATCGAAAAGAAGTGAAGCGGAGATGAAGTCACTGATGATGAACCATCCTCTTGAAATGTTGGAGCCATGAAAATTCTCACAGCAGTCAAAGCAAGGTCCTCACTTTCTTCTGCAGCATGAACATAGAACAAGGTATGACAGCAGAGGTAGGGCGAGGAAGCTCAATCTGATCTCCAAATCAACAGAGTCGCAGAAATCCTAAGTGGGTTCTGGAATTGGCAAGAAACCCAGAAAGAAACACCAGCCAAAGACAGAGAGATGGAAATGGTGATGATGAAGGAATCAAGACAGTAGCAATTGAGATAAAGCCAGAGACCCCCTTGTCTTGAGTGGATTCATCAGGCCTTTTCTCTTGTCGTTATTGTTCCCAGTGGAATATGGAATTTGTGAGAGGAAGAGCCACTTTTCACGCACAAATGCTAACAGGCTCCATTGGGGGAGAAGACAAACCACAACCTTGACTTCTTCCTACACTCCAAAACTTTCTTCTTTGGTGACTCTTGTCCTCACCTAAGGTGGATTGGAGAATCAATGACCGGAGTGCTTGAGAGACCCACTTTAAATTATTCCAAACCACAAGCTTGCATCCAAACACACCCTACCAAATGACGAAGTCACAAAACCCATCTCTACTTTTGTCCCCTAGTGGTGGGGTGGGAGCTGCCCCTCCAGATGCTTCCAAGCTATTTCAAGTCTTGTTTTTGTCTTTCAATGGGTGTTACCTAACATGTAGTGGCGTGAGACAAAGGGACAGGCAAGTTTTCCAGATAGCTCCAACTACGTGGATGAAGCCCACATTTATCAAGTGGAGCCTCCTCTACCCTCATCTTCTTTCTTCCACCTTGCTTTCATGAGAAAGTTAGCAATAGGGTTGTAGTGCAGGTAAGTGAGATTAATGTGGTGCTTAATTATGAAACCATCAATAGCCTGCCAGCAGCAACTACTTCTGCCTTCGAATTTGCATGCACCAAATCAAGCCACATATTACACACTGCACCAGACAGGATAAAATAGTTGGAATTTGGCAGACGCGGAAAATTTGATTCAATACAGCTCAACAAGTTGTGGACACATATAGGATGTATCCGGTGGTTCGGTTTGATTTGGTTTTTAATAAAATTTCAAATTGAACTGTTTCTAATTGATTTGAAAGTTTGAGAATTGAACTATTAGTTTTATATAAATAATAATATATGAGCACTAATTTTCATTGTATATTCAAATAAATTTATATATGATATAAAATATAGTGAAATTATTTGATTTGATTCACTTTGGTCTGAAAAAATTTAAAATCAAACCGAACCACAAGTATTCAGTTTTTTTTTTAAAAAAAATTAAAAGCGTGACCGAAGCAGTGACATTCCAAACCAAACCTGATATATTGGTTTGATTTGATTCGTTGGTTATCAATTTTAACTTATACTTCTAGATACACAATCAATGGACATTCTTGGGAAAAAAATAGGTGCAAAATGGAGAGAAATATATAGGTGATCACTCTTTGATTCTTGGATAATTACTTATACTAAATAAACTTTCTTCTCTTGTTATTTTTTCCCCTTTGTTTTGAGTTCTTTATTTTGAACTTCAATTTTCCTTATTTTCAACTCTTTTGAGTTTTTATTTTGGACTTCATTATTTCCTTCCTTGGCCTATCCGGTTAGAGTTATTTCAATTTGTTCATGAGAGTTATTTGGACTTCGAACATTGATCATTAAGAAACGTAATTAATGAAGGTGATTATGTTTAGGTGGTGTTTGATAAGAGTTATCGAGACATGTAGTTGAACTTGGTCGGATAAAATGATGCGAACCGCAACCACTGACCACCCACTCGAAGCTTAATTCAGACATAATTTTCCTTTGATTTTGTTTAGATACATGGAGTGTTGTTTAACCGTTTTCAAATCATGAGTTTGAGCGGTATTATATAAGTAACGATATTTTGAAGGTGCGCGCGAACTATCCCGCAAACAAGTAGACTTATCTATTAAAGTGGATGGAGTTATATGCCCTGGTCACCACAATAACAAAAATTAAAAACAAAAACAAAAACTGTTTGAACATTTTTCTTTTAATTGAACTAAATTTGAATTACAAACCCCAATAATCTTTGATGTTTACACTCGTACATTGGTTGCAGTTTTATCAAGCATTGCAGAAGAAGACAGGAATATTATTATGACTACCATGAGTAGTGATTCGATAACAATAAGTATCAAAGACGCTTTGTTATTTTCTTTACTGTCTCGTTCATTTTCACTGTAGTAAGTCATTTTCCAACATTCTCAAACCTGATAGATCTGATGTCTCTCTTCGAGCATTCATCCAGCTCACTTTCGTCCACCATTGTCGCGGCGTGCTGGATAAGACGAGGATGTGGCAGATGGTTGTTGGGCCGAGGATTGTTTAGTTTGAGTCAGGTATGGGTTTCATATTCTGGCCCATGAAGCCCAATCGAGGCCGAGTCTTTTTGGCATTAAATTGACATAAAATTATAATTTTAATTGAAAATCGGTTTGTTCCAATTCATTTCACAACCCGTTATTTTGATTTTTTGAAATTCGGCACACTTCTTTGTTTATTTTAAATACACGACATATTTTAAGAATTAGTTATCCTGAGTATCATGCCAGTTTGGTGATTCAAAATAGGAAACAGGTATTTGTCGCCCAAATGTGTTAATGGCTTTTCACGCGTTTAACCTTGACGTGCATCCCGTGTAACGGGGCAGATTCATTTCTTCCTTATAAAGGAATGGTAGTTTATTCTCCTGCAATCTAAAATTTGGTTCATCACATAGCTCAACAAAATATAAATCACTGCCGTTAACATTTCAACGAACATTTTGACTCATGTCTAAAGGCAAAGACACTTTGATTCTCGATCATGAGAAATGTCAACAGTAGGGCCTCTTCCGATTTTGGGACACCTCGCAGTAGCGCCTGAGCCCTCGCATTACATCATCTGCTCCATCAACACGTAATATCTCTTGATAAAAAGAAAACTATTTTATATTAGGATATATGAAATATGAGCGTTAAGCAAAGTCAAATTTTGATTAAATAGATAATGGAGATATATAATTCAAGTAATTTTCCTGTGAAAAACAAAAAACCCTAATTTTCTCCGTCAATTTCCCACAGAATTCTTTCTTTTCTTCCTAAATCTTCCCACGCACCCTCACCCTCACGCATCCTCCACCGATTCTAAGGGAACAATGCTTCACTATTTTGATACGTGAGCCTCCACCACCAGACACGGAGGAGGAAGTTGCTCGAAAGCCGCGACTACTAGAGCTCCGCCGGTCATCGAGGTTTGCATCACTTTTCTAAAAAATGAAATGTTGGATTTGGGTAAATATTTTATTCGTACTCTTAGGCGTTATTGGGCTAGGTGTGCTTTTAAGTTTTAGGGATGCATATTCTCCCCATTCTAGCCACGTTGTTATCAACATAGAGCCCAATTGGTTTGAATACGGCACCGTTTCGGTAAACTTCACATTCTCCTTTCATATGGACTGAAATTTTCGGGAAATCATGGTATGGTTTTATTATGACGATGATACATGTGTATCTGCTGCTCGAAAATACTATCGTGGTGGATCCATACAAGTTGTTGTTTCCTCGCATCGAGTCACTAGACCATCGCATCTCAAGGGACTTCATCCTCTCTAAAAATGTGATGCTTACTCGTGACAACCTTCGCATGAATGGAAATTTTTAATTCATTTTCCCAAGATGTTCAACGAAAAATACTGGAGCTATTGGTTTTGTAAAGAACAAATGTTCATTGAGTATACCATCTGTGACTTCTGTGTGGAGAAGAAGAAGGGAGCAGCTGTCAACTTCCATAACATTTCTTGCAATACTAGGACAGTATTTGGTTAGATATGTATTGAATAGGTCAAATATGCGACCTCCGCACAAATCCGTCACGCCCTTCTTGGTCATGCGATTCGTCAAGAGTGCCTGAGCCTTCGCATCTCACCATCTGCCCCACCAACACGTAATATACCTTGATAAAAAAAACTATTTTATATTCAGATATATGAAATAATGGACTGCGCTTAAACAAATAAAAGATACTCATGAGCGTTAAGCAAAGTCAAATTTTGATTAAATAGATAATGGAGATATAATTCAAGTAGTTTTCCCGTGAAAAACAAAAAGCCCTAATTCTCTCCGTCGATTTCCCTGAGAATTCTTTCTTTTCTTCCTAAACATTCCCACGCATCCTCACCCTCACGCATCCTCCACCGATTCTAAGCGAACGAAGCTTCACTGTTTTGATACACGAGCCTCCTCCACCAGACGCGGAGGAGGAAGTTGCTCGAAAGCCGCGACTACTAGAGCTCCGCCGGTCATCGGGTTTGCACACAATTCTCAAAAATGAACCGTTGGATTTGGGTAACTATTTTGTTCGTACTCTTAGGCGTTTTGGGCTAGGTGTGTTTTTAGGCTTTAGGGATGCCTATTCTCCCCATTCTAGCCACGCTGTTATCAACATAGAGTCAAATTAATTGGAATATGACACCGTTTCGGCAAACTTTACATTCTTCTTTCATCTGGACTCAAATTTTCGGGACACCATGGTATGATTTTATTACGATGATGATACATATGTGTATTAGCTGCTCAAAAATACTACCGTGGTGGATCCATACAAGTTGTTGTTTCCTCGCATCGAGTCACCATGTCATCACATCTCGCTTCATCCTCTCTAAAATGTGATGCTCACCCGTGACAACTTTCGCACGAATGGAATTTTTCAGTTTCATCTGCACAAGATGTCTAGCAGAAAATACTGGAGCTATTGGTTTTGTAAAGAACAAATGTTCATTGAGCATACCATCTGTGACTTCTGTGTGGAGAAGAAGAAGAGAGCAGCAGTTAATTTCCATAACATTTCCTGCAGTACTAGGACAGTATTTGGTTAGATATGTATTGAATAAACCAGATATGCAGACCACACATATCC